>CM042164.1:6416045-6426045 GCA_023376005.1 Doryteuthis pealeii | reverse complement strand
AATTATTGTGTGTGTGTGTGTGTGTGTGGTGTGTGTGTTGAGTGAGTAAGTGTGAGTGTGTGTGTGGTGTGTGTTACAAATATTACGTTTGAGCGTATACACGCTTTAATTAGTGGTGTGTGTGTGTGTGTGTGTGGTGTGTGTGTTGAGTGAGTAGTGTGAGTGTGTGTTAATCTGTGTTTACAAATATACGTTTGAGCGTGCACACGCTTTAATTATTGTGTGTGTGTGTGTGTGTGTGTGTGTGAGAGTGTAATGTGTATATGTGTATGTGTGTGAGTGTGCGTCAGTGAGTGAGTGAGTGTGTGAGAGTGTGTTGCGAGTGCGCCTTTGAGCGTGTGGTGCATGCATGTATCATTGTATGTGTGTGCGTATGTGTGTGTATGTGTGTCAATGAGTGAGTGTCTGTATGTGTGTCAGTGAGTGTGTGTGTTTGTGAGTGTGCGTTGCGAGTACGCGTTTGAGCATGTATATGCATGTATTATTTTATGTGTGCGAGTGTTTGTGTTTGTCAGTGAGTGGGTGAGTGTGTGTTAGTGTGTGTTGCAAATATACGTTTGAGCGTGTACACGCTTTAATTATTTTGTGTGTGTGTGTTGTGTGTGTGTGTGTGTGTGTGTGTGTGTGTGTATGTGCGCGCGCTAGTGAAAAGGGGTAGACTCCTTCGCTGTCTGGCTGATACCGACTTTAGGCCACCTCGACGACTTCTAGTTTTACTTTATAAATGTAATTTCTATATAGAATTATATATAAGATTGCGTTCAAAGCAAATGCAATACAAAATTATTTTAGTAACAGAGTGGTGAATATATGGAATTAACTACCATCATCAATAGTGAATGCCCCACCTCTAAACTACTTCAAGGTAAAGTTGGATAATCTGTGGAATGATTATAAATATTCTGTGGAATTAAGATGAATGTTTACAAGAAACAGCTGACAGGTCTCAGACCCAATATACTAGCTGAATGGATATTATTATTTATTCCTTTTGAGTTTTCACATCAGTGTTAGCTGATGGTCTTTCACTGGAGTCTGAGTGACAGCAAGTCTCCTCAGGTCTCCAGGACTCTTCTGAGTATTCTGGCAGATTGCAGCAGTGCAGTGTTCTGAATGGTTTCAATTCTTCCTCTGATTTCCAAACTTTCCAAACCATTTTCCAATCCTTTCATATTCCATAACTTTTTCTGTTCTCTGGCAAGGTCCAGATATTTGTCCATTTTTTTCATTTTCCTTTAGCTTTACCCTGTGATCTGCTGGCACTGCAAAATCCACCAGTTGACAAGTTCTTTCTTTTTTGTTTATCAACACTAGGTCTGGTCTTCTTGCTGGGATAAGGTGATCCGTTTTTATTTCAAAGTCCCAGAGAATTTTATGTGCTTCGTTCTCAAGAACAGATTCTGGTTTATGCATATACCATTTTGTTGTATGGTCAAAATTACATTTTTTGCATAATTCCCAGTGGATCACCTTCCCAACCCAATCGTGTCTAGTTTTGTATTCTCGTTGTACTAGTTTGCTACATTCGCAGAGTATATGGTTTACAGTCTCATCTCTATTACCACAAAGTCTACATTTACTATTATTATTATTATTATTATTATTATTATTATTAGCAAAATAAAAAACGCCCTCTGGTCGATGTAAAATAAATATTGCCTGGGGGGATGGGAGTTGAACATTTAATATCAGAGAGTTTGTATCATAAGGAAAGTAAAATCATCAAATTTATTAAAGGAGTAAAAAAATAAAATAG
The DNA here is from genome assembly GCA_023376005.1 of Doryteuthis pealeii. Taxonomy (NCBI): domain Eukaryota; kingdom Metazoa; phylum Mollusca; class Cephalopoda; order Myopsida; family Loliginidae; genus Doryteuthis; species Doryteuthis pealeii. The sequence goes on along the minus strand of CM042164.1, from coordinate 6,424,289 downwards.
ATTTATTAAGGGAGTAAAAAATTTTAAAAATTGAAATGGAAACTTTGTTCTGATAACTTTAGATGTATATTAAAATAAAACAAACTATAGATAGATAGATAATACCAGATATGTATTTATTAAAACTTGTTTTAAAAAAACAATGAGGACTGTCTAATGTTGCATGTTCAAATTTTGAGTGTATTTATTCTATGTTATGACGATTTTGGGTAATGTGACGTTAGCAGAGACGTAGTTTTTGTTACAGACAAAAATCGGAAGCGAATCTCCATTATTAATAGATATAATACGTTTGAGAATAACATGATTGCATTAGAAATCAGTAACAGTAAATAATTATTTATTAATCCCTGTGTTGTTAAAATCATTATGCAAATTATTCCTACCATAAACTATTTAATCTTTATTTCTTAGAGATATATAACACATATTTCAGAATTTTAAACACCTTCATAATATGGGTAGTTTTGCGGCAATTCTAACTCAGCTAGACTTTAATAAAGACATTGTTAATAAATAAGATGCTAATTAAGATTAAATAATGACTATTTCATAATTGTTGAGAATATAACTTAAATAACGAAGGAAATTGTGACGTCAGTGATGCCGTAGTTTCAGTTACTGACTGACAGATACATAATCTCCATTATAATAATAGCAAAATAAAAAATTTAAAAAAAAACACGAAAAAACACCCTCCGGGCGGTGTAAAATTTTATCTTTAAAAGATATTGCCTGAGGGGGTTGGATTTAAAAATTCAATGTCAGAGGGTTTGTATCATAAATAAGTAAAATCATCAAATTTATTAAGGGAGTAAAAAAATAAGAGAATTTGAAATGGAAACTTCGTTTTGTCCCTCTCAAATAAAATGTTGCTCGCATCTAGTAATTATTAACTAAATAATTATTTTGAATATTTTACACATAAAATTTTACAAAAAAACGTACGTATTTATTTATTTGTCAACTTTTCAGATAACCTCTTGAAACTGAAAATTTCTTGTTTGTAAATAATTTTCTCGTAAAACTCTATACGTTAGATAACTTTAAATATATATTAACAAAACAAACTATATATGAATATATAATACCGGAAATCTAACCATTAAAAATTGTTGTAAAAAAAGCAATAAGGAGCGTCTAAGGTGACATACTCAAATTTCGAGTGTATATGATACAAGGTTATTCTTTATTCTATGTATTGACGATCTGGGGTAATGTGACGTAAGAATTTACGTAGTTTTGGTTACAGAGAAATTGAGACCGAATCTCCATTATTAACAGACTAGAAGTGGCTACCCGGCGTCGCCTGGGTAGAGGGGGATTTTTTAATAAGTTAGTCTCGCAGATCCATTATTACTTATCACAAGTTAGATCCTCACTGGATGCCCCATAAAATCCCCACGTAAATATATAACAATATGGTAAGAAATTTTAATTCAATAATTTACAATTTTAAAAAAATACAATATAAATTAGGCGATTAATTCAATCAATCAATATCATATTTCCCAAATTACCAAATATAAATAAAATCTTCATTATTTTTCCTCAAAAACCAAGCCCTGTGATAGTGAATGTGTATATATATTTACTTTGTCGTCAATTGTTTTATTTTCGAAGTTTCCTCCGGACATACACATACACACAACTACCCTTTATATATGTATAGATAGATAGATACACGGACATACATACACACAACTACCTTTATATATGTATAGATAGATAGATACACAACATACATACACACAACTACCCTTTATATATGTATAGATAGATAGATAGATAGATACACGGATATACATACACAAAACTGCCTAGATAGATAGATAGATACACGGGCATACATACACACATATGTATAGATAGATAGATAGATAGATAGATACACGATATACATACACACATATGTATAGATAGATAGATAGATACACGGACATACATACACACATATGTATAGATAGATAGATAGATAGATAGATACACGGATATACATACACACATATGTATAGATAGATAGATAGATAGATAGATACACGGATATACATACACACATATGACACATATGTATAGATAGATAGATACATAGATACACGGACATACATACACACACATATACATACACACATAGTATGGATAGATAGATAGATAGATAGATACACGGACATACATACACACATATGTATAGATAGATAGATAGATAGATACACGGATATACATACACACATATGTATAGATAGATAGATATATAGATACACGGACATACATATACACAACTGCCCTTTATATATGTATAGATAGATAGATACACGGACATACATACACACATATGTATAGATAGATAGATAGATAGATAGATAGATACACAGACATACATACACACAACTGCCCTTTATATATGTATAGATAGATAGATACACGGAAATACATACACACATCTGCCCTTTATATATGTATTGATAGATAGATAGATAGATACACGGACATACATATACGCAACTGCCCTTTATATATGTATAGATAGAAAGATAGATAGATAGATAGATAGACGGACATACATGTACACATCTACCCTTTATATATGGATAGATAGATAGATAGATAGACGGACATACATACACACAACTACCCTTTATAGATAGATAGATAGATAGATAGATAGACGGGCATACATACACACAACTGCCCTTTATATATGTATAGATAGATAGATACACGGACATACATACACACAACTACCCTTTATAGATAGATAGATAGATAGATAGACGGACATACATACACACAACTGCCCTTATATATGTATAGATAGATAGATATATGTATAGATAGATAGATAGATACACGGACATACATACACACATATGTATAGATAGATAGATAGATAGATAGACGGACATACATACACACAACTACCCTTTATATATGTATAGATAGATAGATAGATACACGGACATACATACACACAACTGCCCTTTATATATGTATAGATAGATAGATACACAACATACATACACACAACTACCCTTTATATATGTATAGATAGATAGATAGATAGATAGATACACGGACATACATACACACATATGTATAGATAGATAGATAGATAGACGGACATACATACACACAACTGCCCTTTATATATGTAGAGATATATAGATACACGGACATACATACACACAACTACCCTTTATATATATATATATATATATATATATATATATATATATATAGAGAGAGAGAGAGAGAAGATAGATAGATAGATATATAGATACACGGACATACATACACACAACTCCCTTTATATATGTATAGATTGATACACGGACATACATACACACAACTACCCTTTATATATATATATATATATATATATATAGATAGATATAGATAGATAGATAGATACACGGACATACATACACACAACTGCCCTTTATATATGCATAGATTAAAGTAAAGATTTACAATGCGAAGTATTTTTTTAACACAACGCATTCAATTCGATATACAACTCAATAAATGGTCACTTTTTTTTTTGTTCGTCTTAATCGGCACAATTATCCCGTGCATTACAATGCCAGAAGACAATAATAGGCGTCACAATGTCTATGTCACGTGCCGTGGCCGCTGCTCCGGGTTCCATTTGACAAAGTTCGTATGAAAGTTGCTTGAGTTGTTCTCCTGTCGGCCGCGATGTTAAAAGGGGGAGTGTGCCGTAAATGTCTCATTTTGATTTTACGTTTTTTTTTCTTTTCTTGTATTTAAAAAAAAAAAATCGATTGAAATATATTGTAATTAGGCACCCTCCAACCCCCACACACACCCATTGTTGAATTATTGGCTAAACTTCTTTTCAAAAAAATATTCTTAACTATTTTCTTATAGTAATAAGTCCTTTTGTTGAGAGTTTACCTTTTAAAGATCAACGGGCTGCCCTACCCTACGTAATTACTCGCGGCACGTGTACACACACTCCCCACACACACACACACACACACACACACACACACACACATATATATATATATATATATATATAGTAATACCTCACCCTACGTCGTTAATTGGTTCCAGTCGAAAAACGAAAAAAAAAAAAGCCATTATTTAGATACAATTATCCGACATAGGCCTAGCCTAGCCTAATTTTTTTTTTCATGTTAGCCGACGTAATCGGTATATTTCGGTAAATTATAAGCGTAAACAATCGATACAGTCCGCAATTAGTGGTACCATACGATACGAATGATACAGCTATTGTTACACATCTAGTTGGACACTCTACCAACTGAACTAAACCAGCTCTTTGTTCTTATTCATATATTAGATATTAATATGACACTGATTTTAATTTTTTTAAATATACTAGCAAATATATGCACCCTTCGGGTGCAAGTATTTAAGTTTTCATATAATAAAATATCATATTAAATAGAAAGGCTAATGAAACTGAATAAGAATCAGATAAAAAGATTTGAAACAGAGGAGTATGATTGAAAATAGAACAACTTTGAAACTAACTCTTCTATCATTTTTCATTACTCCCGTCTTTCAATGCTAAATTTTCTAATTTAAACTAATTAGTTAAAATAGGAAGTAAAGAATAAATTACAGTTATTTCTTCTTGTTTATGGATTTTTTTAAGATTTATTCCCGAGATTTTTGCTCATATTCAATAAGATAAAACCAAACAATTAGAAATCAATAATACTAAGCATATATTTATTAAAATCAAATTTTTAAGATCAATATGCAAATTAACCTTCCCATTCACACTGTAATCCGCTATTTTGTTGTATATATAAATACAATTGCATGTTATTAGTATGTAGATATGGTCAACAGTCTTAATGATGCTAAACAATTTTATTAATAATTGAAGTTTTAATAAAAATTAAAATCATGGAGAATGTGATGTAAATAACAAAGGGAATTGTGATTTGTATAGTAATATAGTTTCGGTTACAGACAGAAAAACCCACAATCTCCATTATAATAAGATTTTGCACTAAGAAATTCTATGAAAATTGCCTTATTCTAGTAAGAAATTTATTTGATTTTTTAAATAATAGCATTGAAAAGAAAATAATTTATCTACCGTATCATTAACCCTATTCCATTATTGATGGCATAATTGAATGCTAAAAACAGACACCGCCCTGTCGGCTGGGGCGTTAGAATGCACCGACTGCACCTCTGCAGAGGGGTAAGACTCCACCAATGGGGCCACCTGTTGGCCGTGGTGGCCCGTAATGCTTAAGGATAGAGCCCAGGTGGATGAGCAGTTCATGACGTGCAATACTCCACTTTGCCTTATCTTGGGCTAGACGGGCGGTCGGAGAGGCCCCTCCGATCAATCGGCTGGTCACGTCAAGCCCTAGCACCTATAAGATTTTCCCAACCCTATTGCCCTTATGGCAAGCCCCAACCCTTTTTATCATATGGGTGCTAGAAGGCGGTGGCTGTGGGTCTACATGTCCTGGGAATGGCGTTAAACTCTATCTGATGGTGAGGTTCCAGTTTTGGAGGTTTGGGGAATGTGGAGCACCCCTTCATCACCATTGCTCCCTGGTCCATTCTGGCCCGGAGTGGTAGTACCTGTTAGGGTCCCATCTATGGGTTAAATAGAAAAATGTATTTATAAAAAAATTGTATTATCCATTAAGAATTGATTTATTTCAAAACTTTATCGGCATTAAATGACCCACTGAGGTTGATATACCGTAAAACAAAACAAACCAAACTAAAAACAGACAGAGAGAGCCACTAATTCCACATTAGAAACCTAAAGAATTCCCAAGAATGTACATGTCTTAGCTAAAAGGATAAACAACTTTCATAGGGCTACTTTTTATGTGATTAAAAATGATCGGTGAAATTAATCTTCAATGTGTTTCATTATGAACATATCTGATGAATAGTTTCAAGAAAAGACAGAAATACTTCACAAACATCTCAGAATAATCTTCATACAATGACTGCTATTTACACAGTAGCATTGCAACCAACAAAGCCTTCATCAGATGATGACTCTGGGTTCAGGCATGGTTTCGGGGCCGAAGCATCATTACCACTAACACAGAGCGCCCCAGCAGTATCTCACGATACCACCAGACTTTGTCGGTTTGATGTCACAATATAGGACTGCTATATCCACGCTGATGCGGTTAGAGCTTTCTCCTGAATCTTTTTTTAAGAATTTCCTCTTGTCTGGTAGAGAAAGTCCAAGTTTAGATATCTTAAAGGATGTTCTTCTGGGAGGGAATGTTTAAAAACATAAAAATGTCATGTAAATGCATATTACATATTTACCAATCACTTCACATGAGTAGGATGTGACACAAAGTCAATTTCTTAGGCCAAGTTTAACAGGTTATATATACGAGGATGAGTGAAAAAGTAATGCCATTTTCTTTATTTCATGTTTTATATATACTAGCAAATATATGCAACCTCCGGGTGCAAGTATTTTAGTTAAATTTTATAATAAAATATCATATTAAATTAGAAAGGCTAATGAAACTGAATAAGAATGTAGATAAAAAGATTTTGAACAGAGGGGGTATGATTGAAAAATAGAACAACTTTGAAACTAACTCTTCCATCATTTTCCGTTACTCCCGTCTTTCATTGGTAAATTTTCCTAATTAAAATGTTTAGCTAAAATAGGAAGTAAAGAATAATATTACAGTTATTTCTTCTTGTTAAGGGATTTCTTTTAAGATTTATTGAGAGATTTTTGCTCATATTCAATAAGATAAAACCAAACAATTAGAAATCAATAATACTAAGCATATATTTATCAAAAACAATTTTTTAAGGTCAATATGCAAATTAGCATTCCCGTTCACACTGTAAACTCTATTTTGTTGTATATATAAATACAATTGCATGTTATTAGTATGTAGATATGGTCAACAGTGTAAGTAATGTAAAACAATTTTATTAATAATTGTGGTTTAAATAAAAATAAAATCATGGAGAATATGATGTAAATAACGAAAGGAATTGTGACTTGCATAGTAATATAGTTTCGGTTACAGACAGACAAACCCACAATCTCCATTATAATAAGATATATATATATATATATATATATATATTGGGAGAATATGTGCTTAATTTAAGTCGTACCTAATTTTGAAAATTAATTGATTAATAATTAATTAATTAGGCGGTAATGCCTATTTAAATGTAAGGCTAAACAAATCGAGAAAAATCAATCTCTGTATGTACATTTCGGCCTATTAGGCCTCATCATATTGTCGTGTAATAAAAGTCACTAGAAGAGGAATATTAACCTACTCTAAACAAATCGTAAAATCTAAGAAGTCCGTTTGGTGTAGGGGTTATGGTACTGGCCTGTCAGCTTGACAGTCCGGTTTCTAATCACGCACAGAGCGGTCTTCCTATCTATAGCTCTGCTGGTGAAGCCTAATAGGCCGAAATGTACATACAGAGATTGATTTTTCTCGATTTGTTTAGCCATACATTTAAATAGGCATTCCCGCCTAATTAATTAATTATTAATCAATTAATTTTCAAAATTAGGTACGACTCCAATTAAGCACATATTCTCCTAAAAGCTGTCGGCAAAAAGCCATATCCAAACACACCGTGTTTACATACTTATCATATATATATATATATATATATATATATATATATATATATATATATATATAACAGTAACATTGAGACCCTAACGAGGCTCAGTGCAAGAATCCGACGAGTAAGACCTCGCCAATCGACAATGTCTTCCTTCTGCGTGACAATGCTCGACCACACACAAGCATCAGGACAAGGCGACAATCGCCTCATTCGGGTGGACAACTTTACCGCATCCTCCATACTCACCAGATTTGTGATATCATAGAAAGCGAGTTCGAACTCAAGTAGCGCTATTAAGTTCCATTTCGGACTAATACCTTTGGAAAAGGCATGAACCCATTATCCCCTCGGCTAGGGAATTAACGTGAGATGTATGTGCATCTACATAGATCCATGTTTGGTATGCGTATATATCTTTACCAACCCCTCCGCACGAGCAGGATGCGACACAAGGTCAATTTCTTGAATCTCCTTTTCACAAGAGCTAGACCAGGGTGATTGTTTTTTTGCTGGGGGAAGGGAGCGCAACATTATGGATAAATAATTGGGAAGACTGAGTTCTTTAATCTTGTTATGGCAACCAATCTAGGAGAAGGAAAACTCTGAATTCAAACCAAAGGGAATCTCTTGTCA
>CM042164.1:6408545-6411045 GCA_023376005.1 Doryteuthis pealeii | reverse complement strand
AGCGAGAGAGTGTGTGTTTGTGTGTGAGAGAGAGAGAGTAAGAGAGAGGGGAAGATATATATAGAGAGTGTATGAGTGTGTGTGTATACGTCAGAGAGAGAGAGACAGACAGAGACAGTGAGAGAGCGAGCGAGAGAGAGATAGATAGATAGATAGATAAAGAGAGAGAGAGAGAGAGAGAGAGAGAGAGAGAGGGTGTGTGTGTGTGTGTGTGTGTGTGCGAGTGAGAGAGCATTATTTTGATAGTTTTTTTTTAAATTTATGCGTAATTATCATTTCATTGTGAATCAGATGAAGATAATTGATAATAACCAAAAATGAGGTTTACCAATTTCTAGACGACCCGTGAATCTGTTGGGTTCCTCGTTCTTAAAATCGGTCCACGATGATACTGATGCTTCTATTTAGTAAGGAGAGAAGGATTCTGATTAGCGTTTCTTGCGTTTCGGCACTGGCAACTCGCTACATTCAGCACAGGTGTCAATCCACAAAATTCTCGATTTGCTCCACGCGAATCGAGACGGTGAAATATGGACGACACCTACAATACAGTTTTTTTTACAAATATTGCATGTTGACTCTTGTTTATTGGCACCGTCGAAAATGCATAGCCAAAGGTAAAATTCAACTGAATGATCTGACTATAAAGTGGGGGTTTAGTTTACAATATGCATATAATGCATAATCTAGTGAGTAGCAAAAAAAAAACCGGATACTACGAGTTTTAAAAGCGAATTAAGAATAATTCAAACTTTTATTTAATGTTAAACTTTGTCTAAATCGATAAGTAGTAGCATAATAACCAACATTAAAAAAAGAAAAATATAATTACATATGCAGTTTATTTTAAAAAGATTTAAAACTATTTGTTTTGGTCAATTTCGACGCGATATCCGCCATTCAGCCTCTTTTTCGATGGTTTTAAGTGCTTGTTTACAATTTTACTGTAACATTCGCGATTGTAAAAAAATTACCAAAAATCAGGTAAAATCGGATAGATTTTAATGAAATTTTCAGTATTGATTTAACAATTAATGAATTTTATAATGCATTAGTTATTTTATTTCAAAACTTTAATTCAGTATTTTTGCTATGAAAAATTAATATATAAAATTCATTTAAAATATGAAAATCCTGATGTTAAGTTTAAAATGTTATATTTTTAGATTCAAAAAAATAAATATCTACTAAATGCAAAACTTATTTTAGGCGCCAAAATAATAAGTTTTGAAGAAAAACTCGATTGTACCCCCTCCCCCTTTTAAGCAGAAAAAACATTGATGTATAATTTTTTCTTTTATGTAATAATAGTCAATTGAATAATTATCGAAATGAGTAAAAAAGAAATCACCAAAACATTAATTATTTATTATTTTTTTTACATTTTATTTTTCGATTTTCGGTACTTATTTTCTCATAGAAACGCAACCGTAAAAAATTTTTTGTTTCTATTCATAACTGTTTCTATTCATACTGTAATTAGTATCGAAAATGATCAACTTGCAAAACATTTTACGCCCCCAACATAAGGGTGGTCAAAATTAAGTGACCTGAAAAAAATGAGAAAGTTTTGAAATAAAATAAATAATACATTATAAAGATCATTCATTGATAAATAAACACTGAAAATTTCATTAAGATCCGATAATTTCCTGATTTTTGGTAAATTATTTTCTGTAGGGAGGATAAAGTCATTTTGTCAAAAACGCATTTTAGGCTCTGTTTGCCAGTCCCTAGCATAATCAGACACTGTGCGGTAAAGTGAGGAGCTGAGGGCTGGTGTGGCGCACCACTTCAGACGCAAAAACAATCTTCTTGGTCTAGCGCTAGTGAAAAGGAGAAAGACTCCCTTACTGTTGGGCCACCCCGACGACTTTACTTTTTTAAATTTTTTATTTCACCTGATGTTCAGTTGGTAATGCAAATCTAACGTAAACTGAACCCTGACTTTATATCCACTATGGGATAATATGGCTCATGTAGCGTTTTGTAGCTGAAAACTTGCTTTAAAATGGTGTTAATATAGTTATATATTCATTCAAACCTATTAAACTCCGCTAAATAAACTGACCTTGTGTCACATCCTGCTTGTGTGGAGGGGTTGGTAAATACATATTGTAAACTAAACCCACACTTTATTGTCACATCATTCAGTTCTTTGCCTACTTTAAACCGCTCACAGCGGCTCTCCCACCACTGCCATTCTACCGTAATTACAATAACTGATGGTTAGTTCTGATGGCTATAAGTACAAAAACTAATGGTTGGCTATACTAAACTTTCTTTGTATTTTTTACAAGTACATATTTTTCAACCCCCTCTGTACGAGCAGGATGTGACACAAGGTCAATTTTTTAGGCGGCGTTTAACTGGTTTGAATTCAGAGTTTTCCTTCTCCTGGATGTGTTGCCTAACCAAGGATAAAGAGCCCAGACTGTCCTGCTATTTACCCATAGCTGGAGGTAGATTCATACCTTTTCCAAGGGTATTAGCGCTATGT
>CM042164.1:6386045-6401045 GCA_023376005.1 Doryteuthis pealeii | reverse complement strand
TGTATGTGTTATTTAGGGTTTGGATGTGTTAATATCGTCTATTGTGTATCGTTAGTGCTGTGTGGAACACTATAGGGTGTAGTGGGCTGCATTTATTTGAAGGGAAAGAGAGAGGAGGACCCCTCGGGCGAGGGAGGGGTGCTTTCCGTTTTGGGGCCCGGGCTAGCGACAGCCAACACCGAGTGAAGAACAAGCGGGATAACTCTGGAGACCTAAACGAACCCACCACAAGTGGGTGAGCGAGTCTTCTCATAAGCGCGGTAAAAAAAAGTTAACTTTTTTAAACCGGGTGCGGCTTGTACACATTTTCTTTGCTTTTTCTGTGGGTGGGGAATATACTTCAATCAAAATGTTATTTTATTTTTTCGGGGTTTTTTTTGTCGTTATTTTTATTGTTATTTTAATTTTTTTTTAAAGTTCTCTTTCTAAAACTTTTTTTTTATTGTTTCGTAAACGTAAAAAATTAAATCAGGAAAAAAAGGGGGATTTTTGGAAGATCAAATTTTGAAAAGAAATTGAGACACCTAAAGAGAATTGATATTAAATCTGATCCTTATATTTTGTGATAATAACTTTTAAAAAGAAATATATATTATTATATGAATGCCCGTATGGGGTATTAAAATATATTCATATCTTAAACTACCACTACTTTTTTTTGTTGTTGTAATAATTTTCCTAATTTTTCTTTTATTTCTATTCTCACTTTCTTTCTTTACGTTTAAGCCTTTCTTTATACAAGAACCCCTAAAATAATGTATTCAAGAAAACAAATATTAATAATGATAATAATAATAATAACAGCAACAATTATGATTAAAACAGTATTATTACTTGGAGAGGAAGAAAAGGAAAAGGTTGGGTTTTTCTCCACTCAAGGAAAAAATAATAGAAAATAAAACTTATGTAGAAATTGTATGGAATTAGAATATAATTGTAGGCAGGTGTTGATAGTTTGTGAAGTTGTAGTGATGTCGTGTTGATATGGTCTGGGGAGAGAAGAGAAAAATCGAATTAAACTCACTCCACATGCGTTTCATGTGTCTTTCGTAATAAAAAACTCACCGTCTATATATGTGCGTCAGACCTGATGCAGTTGAAACTCCTGTTGGTGTCAGGGGGTGGTGCATATGGCCACTGACAATGTCGCTAAAAACGAACCAGTCATACAGAAAAAACAAAAAACACTATAATTATAATTGTTGAAATTTTAGTTTGAAATAAAGAATGTTTCGTCTGAAAAAATCACACACACATACAGAGAGGGACCCTAACAAATTCACCCACCCACCCCAAAAAAAATATAATAATAAAAAATACGAACGACAATGGCATAATGAACAGAATCACAGTCTGAATGTCTTATACATTAGATTTCACAATTGGGTATTATTCGCCATTTTTTTTTCTGTCTTTCTTTTACTCTTTAAGATCTCATTGTGAGTTCGTCTGCTTAATTTTGTGTTTGTTTGTTCCTTTTTAATGTCTGTAAAAATGAAAAAAAGAAATTCAACAAAAAAGTAAGAAATCGGTAGCTCTACAACTTAGCTTGGAGCTAAATCCCTTATGAAAGTGTCGAAGTGAGGTCTTTTTGAAAATTGGCAGATGAAACGACCAGGTTCTTTGGTCAAGGGATCTATTTCTAAACAGTGGTTTGACAGGATGGAAATTATATATAATAAAAGAAAAAAAAATTGACCAAAAAAGAAAAAATGAAAGGAAGTAGAAACAAACAAACAAAAAAACTATCAACAGTGTGTAAACCATTTATTACCACCCTAATTCACATTACTTTTTGCTTAAATTAAAGTCATATGGTTTATGACCGAATAATAAAAAGAGTCCTATGGTTTTATTTCACTAAATTAAGGAATAAACAAAACATCAAACCCTTTTCTTTAAATCTTAAATGAAAAGGAAATTTAAAAAATAAATAGATTTTCTTTTAACTCTAGTAGTTATCCTCACGTTTTAGAGGAGATTACTCAGAACCTTGGCCCCTGAGATTTTTATTAGAAAGATTTTTTAAAAGGGAAAATTTTTAAAAAATAAACAGATTTTCTTTCAACTCTTGTGACTATCCTAAAGTTTTGGAGGAGCTTTCTAAGAACCTTGGGCCTTAAAATTAAAACCGGTTTTATTACAAAGATTTTTAAAATTCGTTTTATTGTAAGTATTTATCTTTTTTCTTTTTCCTTTCTTGTTTTCTGTTCGATGAAATAAAAAATAAATAAATTTTCTTTCAACTCTAACAGTTATCCTCAACTTTTGGGGGAGCTTATATAGAACTTTGGGCCCTAAAATTAAAACCTGTTTAATTAGAAATAGTTTTTTTTTAATTCGTTTTATTGTAAGCGTTTATCTTTTTTCCTTTTTTGTTCGATATTCCAAAGTTTTAATTTTACATTTTCAGCTATAAAAAAAAAGGATTATTCACTTTTTTTCTTCTTCCTTCTCAAAATAAAACCATTTTGAATTTTAGATATTCCTTTTTTTTTTCCTTCTTCTAATGTCTGTTTATCGTCTAGAGTTTTCCACAGTTCGTATAATTTAATCCACAAAAGACTCCTAAAATCTATAAAAAGAAAGTATTTTCTTTAATTTTTTATTTCAAGCTTTTGTGTTGAATATCCAATATTTTTTAATGGTATATTGCAACATTTTGTCTTTTCTTCTTTCTTTTTATCTTGGATACATTTTTTATTTTATTTTTATTTTTATTTTATTCTCCAAAGATTCCTTTGTTCTTTTCACCTATTGTTTCTTTAAGTCGTCTTTTCTTTCTTCTTTTTTCCTTATTTTTATCACCTCTTATCGTCTGCTTCTGTTAACTTTTCCCTCCATCTAAACCCATTGGTTCCTCGTCTTCTTTCTCCCCCTCCCCCTCTTCGTCCTCCTCCCTTTCGCAAAATTTCACCTCACACTCTTCCGCTCGTGTTCGCTCCCAAACACGCCTGGCTCAACGGCTAGGTATGAAGTTCGTCCCAAAAGAGAATTGAATTACACAAAATGGAAAATTAGTTTCGCAAATTATGGCGTTCCTGCTATCATCCCTTGCGTAACCCATCTTGACATTTCTTGTTTTCGACGGACCTTTTTCCCACATGATGTAAAAAAGAATAGGAGACGGACGCTTAGGCTTCAGTCGATACATGTGAACTGGAAGAAATGTTCACCTGGAATTAGTTTTCTATAGAAAGGTGAACGTGTTCGGTCTGCTCTTTATCTTATTCTATTTTATTTTATTTTATCTTTTTTTCTTTTTTTTTTTTTTAAATTTCTCCAATTTTTTTTAACCTTTTCCCAACAAACTTCATTATTCCTAAAAAAAAAAGTTTCTGCTTTCTAAGAAAAAAAAATTACAACCCCCCCTCCCAACAGTCAAAACTTTGAGAAAACTAACAACTTTAGTATCCCGTTATCCGCGTTAGATAGGAAAACAATAAGGGAAAACCGCGGATGATAGGAAACATATGAGTATGTCAAAAGTATTTTATTTTATTTTTTATTTTTATTCTATTTTATTTTTTAATTTCTCCCATTTTTTAAAACTTTTCCCAACAAACTTCATTATTCCCCCAAAAGTTTCTGTTTTCTAAGAAGAAAAGTTATTTTTTAAAAAAGCACCAAAAAACAGTCAGAATTTTGAGAAAACGAACAACTTTAGTATCCCGTTATCCACGTTAGATAGGACATCAAGAAAGAAAAAAACGCGGATGATAGGGAACATATGAATATATCAAAAATATTTTATTTTATTTTATTTTTAATACTTTTTTAAAAAAACTTTTTCTCGACAAACGTCATTATTCCCCCCAAAAAGATTCTGCTTTCTAAAAAATATATATATATTAAAAAAAAACAACTCCAAAAGAGTCAAAACTTTGAGAAATCAAACGACTCTAGTACCCCGTTATCCGCGTTAGATCGAAAAACATCAAAAAGATTAAACGCGGATGATAGAGAACATATAAGTAAAGTCGTCGTGGCGGCTTAAAGTCGGTATCAGCCAATCAGTCTATCCCCTTTTTACTTGCGCTAGACCAAGGAGATTATTTTAGCGTCTGAGACGGAGTGCCACACCTACCGTCAGCTAACTTACTTTACCGCACAGATCCCTGTGCTACTCATGCGCTGAGTTGGAGAGGACCGGTATCAAATTAGGAACCTTGTGGTTTCTAGCCGAACGCTATACGAACTGAGCTAACCTGGCCCATAGGGAACATATAAAGTAAAGTCGTCGGGGCGGCGTAAAGTCGGTATTAGCCAGTCAGGGAGTCTATCCCCTTTTCAATAGCGCTAGACCAAGGAGATTGTTTTAGCATCTGAGGTGGAGTGCCACACCTACCATCAGCTCCTTACTTTACCGCACAGATCCCTATGCTACTCATACGCTGAGTTGGCGAGGACCGGTATCGAACTAGGAACCTTGTGGTTTCTAGCCGAACGCTCTACCGACTGAGCTAACCCGGCCCACTTTTTATTTTCAATTTCTCCCCCAATTTTTAACCTTTTCTCAACAGACCCACTCCAAAAGTTTCCAAAGAAAAAATATTTAGAAAAAACACCAAAAAAGAGTAAAAAAAATTTGGGGAAAACAAACAACTTTAGTACCCCGTTATCCGCGTTAGATAGAACAACGACAAGAAAAACCGCGGATGATAGGGAACATATAAAAATGTCGAAAATATTTTATTTCATATTATTTCTTCCCCATTTTTAAAAATCTTTTCTCAAGAAATGTTATTATTCCACCCAAAAGTTTCTGCTTTCTAAGAAAAAATATTACAACCCTCCCTCCACCAAAAAAAAAAACTGTCAAAACTTTATCCGCGCTAGATAGGGAAAAATAACCAGAAAACCGCGGATGATAGGGAACATATAAGTATGTCAAACGTATTCAAAACCGAAAAGTTAACACTTTATTTAAAAAACATTATTAAAACTAGCAAGACTATGCGCCCTCCGGGCGTAAGGATTTAAGTTCTAATGTAATGTTGGCTTGTATCACTCCAGGCAAAAATTATGGAATTTTCAAACGTAGAAGTTTACCTATTTTCTTTTATTTAGCAGTAAATAAACTAATACCAGATAAGACACAAAAAAATGTTCTTTTTATAGCTGATCATTCTGGCTTCATAAGATATACCTTAAACAAAATAGATTGAATTGTTTAAATTAGTTGTATAATTTCCTGGTCATACAGAGGAGAATATAAGGGAACTAGCAGGACTAGCGGATATAATACAGTATGATAATTCAATTATTCCAACGTTTGATATGTTTACTTAAGAGCTGTTGTAAAATAGTTCAATATGTAAAAAGTATAATAATCTTGATTTAACTCTCTCACACTCTTTTTTTTCTTTCCTTCTTTTCATCTTTTCATTATGTTCAATTGAAACAGATTAGCGTTATCATTTCCGCTCACTCCTCTCTCTATATTTCCCATACTCTCTTTCTTTCTTTCCAGTCCAATTCATGGCAGCAACTGAAAAAGAAACGAAAAACAATGGCATTATAAAGAAACAAAACAAAATGGTATTATATGAAAAAAAATGGCATTATATGTACTTTTCGAAAATAAAAACACTTAGAAAAGGAGAGAGAGAATATAGAGAGAAAGAGAGTGGGAGATAGTGGGGAGATACAGAGACAGAGACACATAGATATGACCAAAAATCAGATGAGGAATATAAATTCTTAAAAATCAACACGAATGAACCAGATTTCTGCGTGTAAATAAAAGAAAATCTATAGTATCCCCATATTGTAAAATTATAATGTGTATTTCATCGATCCGGGTTATCAGGGTGTTACATAATTATTAGATTCCTAATACTTATGTACAGTAGTGTAGAAACCAAAATGGCTGTTATAAGTTCAGCCGGCGGCCTTGAAGGATTGAATGACAAGGCTTGACCTCAGTCCTGATCCTCCTTCCGGTGGATACCGTGAGAATCCGTGGAGAAGACCCTCTTCCGGTTTAGATTAGAAATAGATTTTAGTTGGATCGGCCAAATCCACGACGGTGGTAAGTCGTGTTATGCACGCTGCCAACTCAATCTGCGCAGGTAATCTGGTGGGGATTTCAGAATAAAATATGATCTAAGTAAATCGAAGTCTTGTGTTATTATCTAAAAACTACCAATGACACAGGGCTTCTGATAAAGAGAAATCCCCAATGGAAGACCAGACACGATGTCCCCAAGACGAAGTCCAGACGCTGGAAGAAGAAAAATAGAAGTAAGAAAGTAAGAAGAAGAGTATACAACAAGGGGAGATAACTTATTTAATACGTTTAATGACCCGTACACGAAATGCTCCATTGTGAAATATCTTTTTGAACTTGTGTTACGATCCTGTCAATTGTTTCTTTTATTGGAACATATCTATTTGACCCATTGATGGAACCCGATTGGGTACTACCTTTCCGGATCACAGTGACCATGGAAGAAAGGAGGAGGTACCACAAACTCCCTAGATCTCCAGAACTGGAGTGTTACTATCAAATACAGTTTAGTCTTTTTTTTTTAAATCTTTTCTTTAATTATTTATTCCATTTATTCTTTATTTCATTTTAATTGGTTATAATTAGTCGTAATTTGAAATTAAGTCAAAAATTGATCCGTCCCTTACTTTACTTTCTACCTATCACTTTCCACCTCTCTATATATCTTGATTACCTCCTTGTTATATATGTTAGTTTCACTGGGAGTATAGGGAGAAAGACAGATGGGAGAATTTGAAATGTATTTGTATGTTAAATTTCATAATTTCATAAGCAGCAACCCGTAGCTTAAATTAGGTCAAACCTTCCTTTTCTTAGAAATCTTACAAAATGATTTTAATTTTTTGTCCGGTCGTATTTATTTATTTATTTTTTAAATTTAATTCGCTTTACAAACTCACTTTTCTCTAATCTCAATTATCTACTTAGAGCACAATGGGGGACCCAACGAGTCACGTTTTGTCTAGTATATATATTTACCAACCCCTCCGCACGAGCAGGATACGACACAAGGTCAATTTCTTAAGCGGAGTTTAACAGGTTTGAATTCAGAGTTTTCTATACTGGTTACCTAGCCATGGTTAAAGAGTCCAGTCTGTCCTGCTATTTACCCATAGCTGGAGGGAGAATTGGATTCATACCTTTCCCAAGTGTGTTAGCGCCATGTGAAATACTAATAGCTTCGTCCAGGAATTGAACTCTGGTTGACGAGTCCATTTCCCCCAACTCTAACCATTAGACCACGCACCTCTTATATATATGAATGAAGAAAATTACAGATTAAGAAAAAATCCGACAAAATGTAAAAAAAAGGTGAGTAACAAAACACAAACAATTAGTTATATTAATTGAATTATTTGTGTTCGTTATGCATCTTCCAATATATTTCCTCACACATACATACCCCCCCACACACACATATATATATATATATATATATATATATATATATATATATATGGGAGAAATGTGAGGAGGTTAATCCGGCAATATGTGGAGAAAAGTAGACAAGCACGGGATGTTATGGAAACTGGATGTTTATTGTCAAATTAAGATGATGCAACGTTTCGGTCATTTAGACCTTCTTCAGGACTCAAATATAGTTCTTGCTTCAATGAAGAACATTTTCAAAATGGTGAAAACAGTAGGTTGTCAGTAGGGGCAGGGGTGGTTGGGGGTGGGTAGTGGATTTTCTTCTCTCTAGATGGGGAGTGTTTATATGATGATGCAGGTGTGGGTCAAGGATGTTTGATGATGGGGGTGGGTCAAGATGGTGACAATAAACATCCAATTTCCATAACATATTCAAAAATTGTTTTCTAAACACATTTTTTACACTGTTTTTTTTTGTTTTTTTTCGATTTAACCCATAGACTCTGTAATTTTACGAAATAAAAATAGATTTTCTGCTTGTTCAAATACACTGAACATCTTAAATGTGCAAAATTCCTAAGCGTACATTTCAAAAAGTTTACGGAAGAAATTATTCTAAAATTGTTGGTACTTTTTTTTTAACGACATTACACGTGTTTAGTCTAGGTACCAACAATTGTGACGTGATAGATGCATTTTACAAAACAAAATCACTGACCGACTCATATAACTGAGGAATCAAAATGCCGCTAACGTGTCGTCTGGTTGGAACTGATACGAAAGTTGTAGACATTTGACGAAGGATTTAAATCCTTCATCCTCAACAATGCTCACAATCTGAAGATCCTTACAGATCATTTCCAAAAGGCTATGGTCAGTTGTTTTGGGGGGATTTTCCTTGGATTAGTCTTATCCCATTTAATTGGTAAATTTACAATGTTGATAATTGTTGGGACCCTAACTACTACAAACTATTACTCCCTGGCCAACAGAGTTTGCTAGGAAGCAATGTTATATACTGGTCTTTTCACAGTACCCAATCTATATAACGTTATATACTCTTTCTTACTTCTTACCCTGGTCGTCTATTCTTCTGGCCGGCTTTGCTATTCTGATCGTCTATCATCTATCTTGGTCTGGTATATCTTCTAAGGTCTCGTCTGGTCTTCTATTGAGGATTCCGGGTCTGGTTTCTGTTGTGGATCATTCCTTATCAGAAGCCCTGTGTCATTGTTTGTTTTTAGGTAATAAACACAAGACTTCGATTTATGTTGATGTTACTTTATTCCAAATCCCCACCCAGACAATCTGCGCAGATGAGGCTTACATGTTGCTAGCTCAGCTTCTAAGTTCTAACTGACTAACTGAGTTGCTTACTCCTTAAACCGGAAGAGGGCATTCTATTGCCTTCCGGTTCTCACGATTCATCCCCAGAACGCAAGGTCAGAGTGAGGTCAAACGCTGTCACTCACTCTCAAGGCCATCAGCTGTACTGATCGCCATAATGATTTCTACACTACCTTAAAATGTATTAGGATCCAATTATTATGTAACAGCAATAGTGATGAAGACATTCTCCACACTCCCCAGAGCTCCAAAATTAAAACTTCACCATTAGATGCAGTTTGATGTCATACCCAGGACACTACGAAGAATGCTGAAGATGTTTTTGTTTCATTCATTCTTGATGGATACTCAATTTTTTTTCAAATTCAATTTTTTTAAACACATGTTTTTAGAACTCATTTGGTTCTGTTTGACCCATAGATGGGACCCTAACAGGTACTACCACTCCGGGTCAGAGTGAACCTAGGAGTAATGGGGATGAAGGAGTATTCCACATTCCTGAGATCCAGAACTGGAACTTCCCCATTAGATAGGGTTTAATGTCATACCCAAGACATGAAGACCCTCAGCCACTGCATTCTAGCACATATATGATAAAAAGGGTTTGGGGTTGCCATGGTTGCAATAGGGTTGGGACAATCATATAGGTGCTAGGGTTTGATATGACCAGTCGATTGATCGGAAGGGGTCTCACCGACCGCTCATCTAGCTTAAGTAAGGGCCAAAGTAGAGTGTTGCGAGTCCTTGACAGCACAATCACCAGGATTCCTTCCTTAAATATCACGGGTCGCCACCCAGGACTATCAGGTGGCCCCATTGGAGGATTTCACTCCTCTGTAGAGGTGCAGTCGGTATATTCTGCAACTCTAGCCGACAGGTTTGTACATATCTAGACTTCTGTTGGTATTTGTCTCGGGAACGTAAATTACAATATCATTCCATAACATTTTCCTCTGCATGGCTTGGAAAAATATAGCAATAATTCAAATAATGTAATCTAGTTTATTTAAGGGATATTTTATGAAGCTATAATATTTAGCTATTAAATACAAATGTTTTGCGTCTTATCTGTTATTAGGTTATTTACTGCTAAACAGAAAAAGAAACAAGATGCAAATCCTGTTAGTGTGCTAATTCCATATTTTTCCAAGCTGTAATGCACCACTTTGACTCTTACATGCAGAAAAAGATGGATGGGAACTACGCAACAATTATGTGTACTGTCTTGAATAAATCCTGGAAGCAGCACCCCACAAAATCGAAGCTCCTTACACTTACATCCTATCAACACAGACCATCAGGGTAAGACGAACCAGACATGTGGAACATTGCTGGAAGAGCAAGGACGAACTCATAAGTGACATTCTTTAATGGTCACCTACATCTGGACACATCAGGTTAGGCGGACCAGCAAAAACCTACATCAATTGACTTTTTGCGTATTCTGGATGCTGTACGGAAGACCTGTTAGGGTCGATGACCGGTAGGGACGGGGGGGGGGCGAGAGAAAGAGAGGGCTATGATAATCCATGCTGTCAATGTGGCTGTATGAGAGTTGTTTAAAAATTTACAAAAAAAGATTTATCCTAATCCAGTCCAATTGCTGACAGACCTGGTGAGAATCGAACCCACTAACTATACAGCTGTTGGTTTTGTTAACCATCTTATTATAATGGAGATTGTGTGTTTTTCTGTCTGTAACCGAAACTAAATCACTACTCAAGTCACAATTCCCTTAGTTATTGACGTCACAATCACGATGAATATATCTTTTTTTATTAAATCCTCAATTATTGATAAAATTGTTATACTTTATTAATACTGTTGCATTAATCTACATGCTAATAACATGCAAGTATATTTATATATTCAACAAAATAGCGGTTTACAGTGTGAACCAGAAGGTTAATTTGCATATTGATATTAAGAATTTGATTTTAATAATTATATGTTTAGTATTATTGATTTTAAATTGTTTGGTTTTCTTTTAACGAATCTGAGTAAAGATCTCGGGGATAAATCTTAAAAGAAATCCATAAACAAGACAAAAGAACTGTAATTTTATTAAATACTTCATAATCTAACTAAATAGATGAATTAGGAAAAATGAAAGACGGGAGTGAAAGAAAATGATAGAAGAGTTAAATCTAAAGCTGTTCTATTTTTTGATTATACCCCCTCAGTTTATCATTTTCTAAATAGTTTCTAATTTGATACAATATTTTATTACAGCAAAACCTAAATACTTGCACCCGAAGGGTGCATATATTTGCTAGTATAAATAATATATAACAATAATTAAGAGATGATGTTCTCAGTTTGGTGACATCTATTGTGTAAAAATCATTGATAGAAAAGTATGGCAGTAAAATAAAGGTATATTTCTTTCTTTTTTTTTTTAATTTAAAAATGCAATTTAAATTGAATGAATATTTCTTAGCTGTATATGATTATAACAGCACATAAAACTCTGAATTTAGTTTTATTCAATTCCTTAAGTAAGACTTGAAGTTAACCGCCCTGTTGGCTGAGGCGTTAGAATGCACCGACTGTACCTCTGCAGAGGGGTAAGACTCCCCCAATGAGGCCACTTGTTGGCCGTGGGTGGCGACTCGTGATGCTTAAGGATAGAACCCAGGTGGATGAGCTAGTCTACCTCGAAAACCGTTTCACCGGGCGAGGTGCTCTGATCTTTTAGAAGCATTTTTTCTTCTGTTTGACCCATAGATGGGACCCTAACAGGTACTACCACTCCGGGACGCATGAAGAGGCATACAGTGTAATAGTTACCGCCGTAGGAACTGGACACGACGAGACGATTTTAGATCTTGGACGCAGCTGTTTGCATTTCACATAGCGCTATAAACCTTGAGAAAGCTACGAATCCAACAATTACCCCAACAGCTATGGGTAAATAGTATGGCAGACACGGCTCTTTAACCTTGGTATGGCATCCGGTCTAGGTGAATGGAAATTCTGAATTCAAACCAAAGGGGCACTCTTCTCGTTTGTCTAAACTACTGTGATGGCTCCCTCCTCCTCCTTTTGATTCTACGTGTGTCCGTAGAGGAAGTTGGATGCGCGCGGTGTACTGCTTAAAGTCGTATGAAATGGACTCGTCGACCTGAGTTCAAATCCTGAACTAAGCCACAGTTCACACAGCTAATGCCCTTGGGAAAGGTATGAATCCAACTTTTCTCCGTCCAGCTATGTATGAATAGTAAGGTAGACTGGGCTCTTTAACCTTGGTTAGGCAACCCATCTAAGAGAAGGAAAACTCTGAATTCAAACTTGTTAAACTCAGCTTGGGTGGTCACTACTAGATAGGCTCAGTCCTGATTAGTGATCTATTTCACTAACAATTTCTCCTTCCAGCTATGAGTAAATAGTAGAGCAGACTGGGCTTTTTAACCTTGGTTAGGCAACCAGTCTAGAAGAAACTCTGAATTCAAACCTGTTAAATCTGTGCTTGGGGTGGTCACTACTAGAATAGGCTCAATCCTATTTCTCTGAATGTTTGAGATGAGGCTTGATGATTAGTATTATCTGCGTTATTCGGACTATTGTCCAATTGGACACATGGCCTAGTGGATAAGGTAGTTAGGTTAAGACAGTTCTAAGTGACACTTATCTCTTGATTCCAGGTTCAATCCTGAGCGGTGGCAGTAACATAGAAAAATAATTAACACAACTCCTACCCCAGCTATGGTTAGCGGAATGAGAACAGGATACCCCCGTGGACTGAATAAAGGGTTAGGTTCAAAGTTCTGTGATGGCTCCCGACTACAAGAAAGTTCCCGAGTTCGAAAAGAAGGTTCCGCTCGAGTCCGAGAAGGTTCCCAAGTCCGACAAGAAATACCTGAAGAAGGCCGGA
Organism: Doryteuthis pealeii; assembly: GCA_023376005.1. Lineage (NCBI taxonomy): Eukaryota > Metazoa > Mollusca > Cephalopoda > Myopsida > Loliginidae > Doryteuthis > Doryteuthis pealeii. The sequence continues at coordinate 6,388,440 of CM042164.1, read as the reverse complement.
GGGCATATCGACCGAAACGTTGTACAGATAACAATGAAGATGAGGACAATAGTCAGAATAACGCAGATAATACTAAGGTTCGATCCTAATTAGTGATCTATCTTAAAAAAGAAAAGAAGTAATCAGAACGGGATAGATCTACGGCCTACGTTTAAAGACCTGAGGTTTCAGATATCCTCAGAGTAAGTAATCACACAGGGATATATCTGAGGCCTACATTTAAAGACTCGTCTTCAGGTATCCCTTGAGAAAGTAAGTAATAACAAAGGGAAAGATCTGTGGTCGTCGCTTAAAAATTGAGCCTTCAGATATCCACAGAGGAAGTAATCTATATATTACATACTCATACACATATAGCCATGTTGGGTACATACACAAGTGTTCTTTTACTGGAGAGAGGGTGAGAGAAAGACACAGGTAGATAGAGAGATGCATAACTTACTTCTTTGGCCATTGGTGATCTCTAGTCGTTTCTATTCTTTCTCTATGACTTCTATTTCTCTGTTCTTGCTGGTTGGTCGTCCTTGATTCATTTCTTCTTCTAGGTCCGTCTTGTTGCCAAGACATTCATCAACCACAAAACCATATTATTTATTTAAACCTTTATTTACTTAACTAAACATCTTCCTCTAACAGCGCGCGTGTGCAAGTGAGCCCCAGCATAAGGCAGATATGCCTTCTCTGCCTGACGACCAAGATGGAACTGCAACGCAACCAGGTCCCACGTGACTTCACGTATTTCGCGGGCTTTCTGTAATATTCCATGGAAAGTACCGCCGGTGACATCAAAAGTGCCATCCCTTCGGAAATACAGGGGATTGACAATAATCGTATGCAACCGCTTAGATTATGCAACATATAATACAGTGGAACCTCGGTACTCGAACGACTCTGAAGTCGAACAATTCAGAGTTCGAACAAAAATAAAAAATGAGTAAAAATAGGCCTCAGTTGTCGAACAAATTTTCGGACTTCGAACACACCAGTCGAGGCGATGATAACTGAAGTTGCGCAAATGACTACCGAGGCAAACCGAAAACGGATGAACATTTACATTTTTATGTATTATATTAAATTCACGTCTTTCCCTATTATAATAGGGAAAAGGTATGAATCCAACTATTTCTCCGTCCAGCTATGGGTGATTAGTAAGGTAGACTGGGCTCTTTAACCTTGGTTAGGCAACCCATCTAGGAGAAGGAAAACTCTGAATTCAAACTTGTTAAACCCCGCTTGGGTGCTCACTACTAGAATAGGCTCAGTCCTAATTAGTGATCTATTCCACTAACAATTTCTCCCTCCAGCTATGAGTAAATAGTAGAGCAGACTGGGCTCCCTCCTACATATAACTATAGGCACATAAGTAAGCATTCGTCTGATGGCCAAGAATGAATAAATACACTTTACACTATTTCTTATCGGACATATTGTTTCAGTTTTCGAACTAATCGGTTTTCGAACATAATTTTGGAACGAATTATGTTCGAGAACTGATGCTCCACAGTATCTCTTCTATTAATAATGGAGATTGGGTGTATTTCTGTCTGTAACAAAAATTACGTCACAGCCTACGTCACAATATTCTCTATTCATAATAGTCTATTAATGAGTATTTAATTTATAGTCAAAATCGTTAATGCATAGAATAAAAACATGCCTATGTTATTATATTCACTCAAAATTTGAGTAAGCAATTTTTTAAATTGTTTTTTTACTCTCGCCCGTTTTTTTAGTTTTTTTTTTTACAAGAATTTTACAAAAAAAAGTTTACAAATGAATAAATGCCTACGATTGTGTAAAAAATGTATGTGGTAAAAATTCAAAATAATTATATGATTAATAATTAGTAGATGCACGCGACATTTATTTGAGGGACAGGGACTAAGTTTTCTATTTCTAATTGTTTTATTACTTTACTCCTTTAATAATTTGTGATTTTGCTTATGATAAAACCCTCTGACATTGAATTTCTAACTTCCACCCACCTCAGGCCATATCTTTTAAAGATAAATTTTTACACCGCCCGGAGGTGTTTTTTTCGTGTTTTTATTTTTTTTTATTTGCTATTATTATAATGCAGGAGTTATGTATCTGTCAGTCGGTAACCGAAACTACGCCATCACTGACGTCACAATTTCCTTCGTTATTTAAATTAATTCTCAACAATTATGAAATAGTCATTATATAATCTTAATTAGCATCTTATTTATTAAACAATGTCTATAAGTCTAGCTGAGTTAGATTTTGCCGCAAAACATGCCCATATTATTAATGCATTTAAAATCCTGAAATATGTGTTATATAATATCGCTAAGAAATAAAGATTAAATAGTTTATGGTAGAGATAATTTGCATAATTGTTTTAACAACACAGGATTAATAAATAATTATATTG
>CM042164.1:6340908-6385945 GCA_023376005.1 Doryteuthis pealeii | reverse complement strand
TCCTCTCTGTATGTGTGTGTGATTTTTTCAGACGAACATCTTTATTTCAAACTAAAAATTTCAACAATTTATAATTATATGTTTTTTGTTTTTTCTGTATGACTGTCTTTTTGCGACATTGTCAGTTGGCCATATGCACCACCCCCTGACACCAACAGGAGTTTCAAACTGCATTCAGCTGACGCACATATATAGACGAGTGAGTTTTTTATTACGAAAGACACCATGAAACGCATGTGGAGTGAGTTAATTCGATTTTTTCTCTTTCTTCTCCCCAGACCATATCCAAACACGACAATCACTACAACTCCACAAAAATCAAACACCTGCCCTACAATTATATTCTAATTCTATACAATTCTACATTAAAGTTTTATTTTCTATAAAACTATTTTTCCTTGAGTGGAGAAAACCCAACCTCCTTTTCTTCCTCTCCAAGTAATAATACTGTTTTAATCATAATTGTTGCTGTATATTATTATTATCATTATTAATATTTGTTTCTTGAATAGATTATTTAGGGGTTCTTGTATAAAGAAAGGCTTAAACGTAAAGAAAGAAAGTGAGAATAGAAATAAAAGAAAAATTTAGGAAAATTATACAACAAACAAAAAAAAGTAGTGGTAGTTTAAGATATGAATATATTTTTAATACCCCATACGGGCATTTCATATAATATATATATTTCTTTTTAAAAGTTATTATCACAAATATAAGACAATTTAATATCAATTCATCTTTTAGGTGTCTCAATTCTTTTTTCCAAATTTTGATCTTCCAAAAATCCCCTTTTTTTTCCTGATTTAATTTTTACCGTTTACGAAACAAATAAAAAAAAAGTTTTAGAAAGAGAACTTAAAAAAAAAATTAAAATAACATAAAAATAAAACGACAAAAAAACAACCCCGAAAAAATTAAAATAACATTGATGAAGTATTATTCCCCACCCACAGAAAAAAGCAAAGAAAATGTGTACCAAGCCGCACCCGGTTTTAAAAAGTTAAACTTTTTTTTACCGCGCTTGATGAGAAGACTCGCTCACCCACTTGTGGTGGGTTCGTTTAGGTCTCCAGAGTTATTCCCCTTGTTCTTCACTCGGTGTTGGCTGTTCGCTAGCCCGGCCCCAAAACGGAAAAGCACCCCTCCCTCGCCGAGGGGTCTCCTCTCTCTTTCCCTCAAATAAATGGCAGCCCACTACACCCTATAGTGTTCCACACAAGCACTAACTATACACAATAGACGATATTAACACATCCAAACCCTAAATAACACATACAATATACATTTTATATACACATACATACACATATATATTTAGTGTGAAGAAAAATTATCAATTTCCTAAATTCTAATAACTTGACCAATTCTCGTTTAAAATTTCATCTCAAATTAACAGCAATAATGTTATAGAATCAAAACTCAAAATTTTATTCTACATGTTTTATATTTTTTTATTTTCCATTTTCTAGAATGCCATTACTGGAAAGAAAATACATTTAACATTAAACCACAGAATTTCAGCTGCTCTCTACACATGCTGTAAAATTTGAGATCATTTGAAACGAGAACTTTGGTCAAGTATTAGATTACGAAATTATATCAACTAGCAATATATGCAACCCCCGGTCAGTTTTAAGGTTTTATGTTAATAAAATATCATATAAGTAGAAAGGCTAATGAACTAAATAAGAATGCAGAAAAAAGATTGAAACCAAAGGGAGTATTATCGAAAAATAGAGCAACTGAAACTTACTCTTCCATCATTCCGTCTTTCATAGCTAAATTTCCTAATTTTAACATTAATTAAATAAGGAAGTAAAGAATAAAATTGCAAGCATTTCTTCTGTTAATGGATTCCTTTTAAAATATATCCCCGAGATTTTGCTCATATTAATTAAGATAAAACCAAACATTAGAAATCAATGATACTAAGCATATATTTATTAAAATAAAATTTTAAATATCAATGCAAATTAGCCTTCCTGTTCAAACTGTAAACCGCTATTTTCTGGTATTAGTATAAAATACAATCGGCTTGTTATTAATACTGTAGATGGGCCCACAGCATTTAAAAACAATTTTATTAATAATTAAGGTTTAAATAAAAAAAAATAAAAATCATTGGAGAGTGTGATGTAAATAGTAAGGAAATTGTGACTTATAGTAATATAGTTTCGGTTACAGAAAAACACCACATCTTCTATCGTAATTTAAGTTTTTTGTCTGAAAACATATTATGCATCTTCATCCCTATATATTCTACTTCATCTATCTATCTATCTGTGTTTTCAGTCGACATGATGATGATGATATATATATATTGTGTGTGTGTTTGTTGTGAAAACCTTGATTATAAAAAATGAATTTATCTTTCAGCTACTTTCGCCTCTTCAAATCTGATTCATATGGCAAGAATTACATATTTAGGTTATTAGATTTTAAAATAATTGTTTTTAACAATTGTTTTTTATACGATTACTTCCCGTATATATAAAAATGCTCATACACTGACATCTATATGTACATACTGTATATATACGTTTGAGTTCTCAATTTGGTTGAATCATATCCGGAAATACTTGATACCATTCATATATATATATAATATATATATATATTATAACTTTCAAAGAAAGAAAAACTTAACAAACCGTCATCCCCGTTTATATTCATATTTCGACCAGAAACTTAAAAAAAAATGTGTCTAGCCCATCATTAAATATTGCTCTGAAAATAATTTAAATTATTATGATTATACCTTGAGCTCTTTTGCGATTTATAAATTTTTTGTATGAGTAAGGGATGATTCTATTTGGGACCATTCGAAATCTCACTGTATAACCATACAGTATGCTCTTGTAGGTGCAAACATATTTACTCATACAAAAATTTATAAATCCGCAAAAAGAGCTCAAGTATAATCATAAATAATTAAATTATATTCAGAGCAATATTTAAATATGAGGCTAGACACATTTTTTTTAAGTTTCTGGTCGAAATATGAATATAACGGGATGACGGTTTGTTAAGTTTTTCTTTCTTTGAAAGTTATATATATATATATATATATATATATATATATGAATGGTATCAAGTATTTCCGGATATGATTCAACCAAAATTGAGAACTCAAACGTATATATAATGTATGTACATATAGATGTCAGTGTATGAGCATATTTTTATATATACGGAGTATCGTATAAAAATAACAAAATTGTTAAAAACAATTATTTTAAACATCAAAATATAATATGTAATTCTTGTCCATTATGAATCAGATTTGAGAGGCGAAAGTAGCTGAATAAATTCATTTTTTATAAATCAAGGTTTTCACAACAAACACACACACACCACATATATATATCATCATCATCATGTCGCACTGAAAAACACAGATAGATAGATAGATGAATAGATATATAGGAATAAGATGCATATATGTTTCAAGAAAAAAAACTTATTACGATAGAGATTGTGTGTTTTCTGTAACCGAAACTATATTACTACTAAAGTCACAATTTCCTTAGCTATTTACATCACACTCTCCATGATTTATTTTTTTTATTTTAAACCTTAATTATTAATAAAATTGTTTTAAATGACTGTGGGCCATCTACATATTAATAACAAAGCGATTGTATTTATATTATACCAGAAATAGCGGTTTACAGTTTGAACAGGAAGGCTAATTTGCATATTGATATTTTAAAAATTTTATTTTAATAAATATATGCTTAGTATCATTGATTTCTAATTGTTGGTTTATCTTAATTAATATGAGCAAAAATCTCGGGGATATATTTTAAAAGGAATCCATTAACAAGAAAGAAATAGCTGCCAATTTTATTCTTTACTTCCTATTTTAATTAAATAGTTAAATTAGGAAAATTTAGCTATGAAAGACGGGAATGATGGAAAGAGTAAGTTTCAGTTGCTCTTTTTCGATTATACTCCCCTTTGTTTCAAATCTTTTTATCTGCATTCTTATTTAGTTTCATTAGCCTTTCTAACTTAATATGATATATTACATTAAAAACTTAATACTTGCACCGGGGGTTGCATATATATTGCTAGTGATATTATAATTTCGTAATCTAATAACTTGACCAATTCTCGTTCAAATGATCTCAAATTTTAACAGCATTTGTAGAAGCAGCTGAAAATTCTGTGTTTAATGTTTAAATGTATTTTCTTTTCCAGTAAATGCATTTCTAGAAAATGGAAATAAAAAATATAAACATTAGAAATAAAATTTGAGTTGATTTATACACTGTTTAAAATTTGAGATGATTTTAACGAGAATTGGTCAAGTTATAGATTAGGAAATTGAATAAATTTTCTTAAACACACTATATATATGTGTATGTATGTGTATATATATGTATATTTGTATGTGTTATTTAGGTTTGGATGTGTTAATATCGTCTATTGTGTTTATAGTTAGTTGCTGTGTGGAACACTATAGGGTGTAGTGGTCTGCATTATTTGAAGGGAAAGAGAGAGGAGGACCCCTCGGGCGAGGGAGGGTGCTTTCCGTTTTGGGGCCCGGGCTAGCGACAGCCAACACCGAGTGAAGAACAAGCGGGATAACTCTGGAAGACCTAAACGAACCCACCACAAGTGGGGTGAGCGAGTCTTCTCATAAGCGCGTAAAAAAAAAGTTAACTTTTTTAAACCGGGTGCGGCTTGTACACATTTTCTTTGCTTTTTCTGTGGGTGGGGGAATATACTTCAATCAAAATGTTATTTTATTTTCGGGTTTTTTTTGTCGTTATTTTTATGTTATTTTAATTTTTTTTTTAAAGTTCTCTTTCTAAAACTTTTTTTTATTGTTTCGTAAACGTAAAAAAATTAAATCAGGAAAAAAAAAAAGGGGATTTTTGGAAGATCAAATTTTGAAAGAAATTGAGACACCTAAGAGAAATTGATATTAAAATCTGATCCTTATATTTTGTGATAATAACTTTTAAAAAGAAAAATATAATTATTATATGAATGCCGTATGGGGTATATATAAAATATATTCATATCTTAAAACTACCACTACTTTTTTTGTTGTTGTAATAATTTTCCTAATTTTCTTTATTTCTATTCTCACTTTCTTTCTTTACGTTTAAGCCTTTCTTATACAAGAACCCCTAAAATAATCTATTCAAGAAAACAAATATTAATAATGATAATAATAATAATAACAGCAACAATTATGATTAAAACAGTATTATTTGGAGAGAAGAAAGGAAAAAGTTGGGTTTTTCCCACTCACTCAAGGAAAAAAAATAATAGAAAATAAAACTTATGTAGAAATTGTATGGAATTAGAATATAATTGTAGGCAGGTGTTGATTGTTTGTGGAGTTGTAGTGATGTCGTGTTGATATGGTCTGGGGAGAGAAGAGAAAAATCGAATTAAACTCACTCCACATGCGTTTCAGTGTCTTTCGTAATAAAAAACTCACCGTCTATATATGTGCGTCAGACCTGATGCAGTTGAAACTCCTGTGGTGTCAGGGGTCAGGGTGGTGCATATGGCCACTGACAATGTCGCTAAAAACGAACCAGTCATACAGAAAAAACAAAAAACACTATAATTATAATTGTTGAAATTTTAGTTTGAAATAAAGAAGTTTCGTCTGAAAAAATCACACACACATACAGAGAGGGACCCTAACAAATTCACCCACCCACCCCAAAAATAATAATAATAAAAATACGAACGACAATGGCATAATGAAGAATCACAGTCTGAATGTCTTATACATTAGATTTCACAATTGGGTATTATTCGCCATTTTTTCTGTCTTCTTTTACTCTTTAAGATCTCATTGTGAGTTCGTCTGCTTAATTTGTGTTGTTTGTTCCTTTTTAATGTCTGTAAAAATGAAAAAGAAATTCAACAAAAAAAGTAAGAAATCGGTAGCTCTACAACTTAGCTTGGAGCTAAATCCCTTATGAAAGTGTCGAAGTGAGGTCTTTTTGAAAATTGGCAGATGAAACGACCAGGTTCTTTGGTCAAGGGATCTATTTCTAAACAGTGGTTTGACAGGATGTAAATTATATATAATAAAGAAAAAAAAATTGACCAAAAAAGAAAAAATGAAAGAAGTAGAAACAAAAAAAAACTATCAACAGTGTGTAAACCATTATTACCACCCTAATTCACATTACTTTTTGCTTAAATTAAAGTCATATGGTTTATGACCGAATAATAAAAAGAGTCCTATGGTTTTATTTCACTAAATTAAGGAATAAACAAAACATCAAACCCTTTTCTTTAAATCTTAAATGAAAAGGAAATTTTAAAAAATAAATAGATTTCTTTTAACTCTAGTAGTTATCCTCACGTTTTAGAGGAGATTACTCAGAACCTTGGCCCCTAAGATTTTTTATTAGAAAGATTTTTTAAAAGGGAAAATTTTAAAAAAATAAACAGATTTTCTTTCAACTCTTGTGACTATCCTAAAGTTTTGGAGGAGCTTTCTAAGAACCTTGGGCCTTAAAATTAAAACCTGTCTTATTTCAAAGATTTTAAAAATTCGTTTTATTGTAAACATTTATCTTTTTTCTTTCTCCTTTCTTGTTTTCTGTCCGATGAAATAAGAAAATAAATAAATTTTCTTTCAACTCTAACAATTATCCTTAAGTTTTGGGGGAGCTTATATAGAACTTTGGGCCCTAAAATTAAAATCTGTTTTATTAGAAATATTTTTTTTAATTCGTTTTATTGTAAGCGTTTATCTTTTTTCCTTTTTTGTTCGATATTCCAAAGTTTTAATTTTACATTTTCAGCTATAAAAAAAAAGGATTATTCTCTTTTTTTTCTTCTTCCTTCTCAAAATAAAACCATTTTGAATTTTAGATATTCCTTTTTTTTCTTCTTCTTTCGAATGTCTGTTTATCGTCTAGAGTTTTCCACAGTTCGTATAATTTAATCCACAAAAGACTCCTAAAATCTATAAAAAGAAAGTATTTTCTTTAATTTTTTATTTCAAGCTTTTGTGTTGAATATCCAATATTTTTTAATGGTATATTGCAACATTTTGTCTTTTCTTCTTTCTTTTATCTTGGATACATTTTTATTTTATTTTTATTTATTTTATTCTCCAAAGATTCCTTTGTTCTTTTCACCTATTGTTTCTTTAAGTCGTCTTTTCTTTCTTCTTTTCCTTATTTTTATCACCTCTTATCGTCTGCTTCTGTTAACTTTTCCCTCCATCTAAACCCATTGGTTCCTCGTCTTCTTTCTCCCCTCCCCCTCTTCGTCCTCCTCCCTTTCGCAAAATTTCACCTCACACTCTTCCGCTCGTGTTCGCTCCCAAACACGCCTGGCTCAACGGCTAGGTATGAAGTTCGTCCCAAAAGAGAATTGAATTACACAAAATGGAAAATTAGTTTCGCAAATTATGGCGTTCCTGCTATCATCCCTTGCGTAACCCATCTTGACATTTCTTGTTTTCGACGGACCTTTTTCCCACATGATGTAAAAAGAATAGGAGACGGACGCTTAGGCTTCAGTCGATACATGTGAACTGGAAGAAATGTTCACCTGGAATTAGTTTTCTATAGAAAGGTGAACGTGTTCGGTCTGCTCTTTATCTTATTCTAGTTTATTTTATTTTATCTTTTTTTCTTTCTTTTTTTTCTTTTTTTAAATTTCTCCAATTTTTTTAACCTTTTCCCAACAAACTTCATTATTCCTAAAAAAAAAAGTTTCCGCTTTCTAAGAAAAAAAAAATTACAACCCCCCCCCCCCCCTCCCAACAGTCAAAACTTTGAGAAAACTAACAACTTTAGTATCCCGTTATCCGCGTTAGATAGGAAAAACAATAACAATAAAAAACCGCGGATGATAGGAAACATATAAGTATGACAAAAGTATTTTATTGTATTTTTATTTTTATTCTATTTTATTTTTTTAATTTCTCCCATTTTTTAAAAGTTTTCCCAACAAACTTCATTATTCCCCCCAAAAGTTTATGTTTTCTAAGAAAAGTTATTTTTTAAAAAAAGCACCAAAAACAGTCAAAATTTTGAGAAAACGAACAACTTTAGTATCCCGTTATCCACGTTAGATAGGACATAAAGAAGAAAAAATGCGGATGATAGGGAACATATGAATATATCAAAAATATTTTATTTTATTTTATTTTTAATACTTTTTTAAAAAAACTTTTTCTCGACAAACGTCATTATTCCCCCCCAAAAGATTCTGCTTTCTAAAATATATATATATATATAAAAAAACAACTCCAAAAGAGTCAAAACTTTGAGAAATCAAACGACTTTAGTACCCCGTTATCCGCGTTAGAACGGAAAACATCAAAAAGATTAAATGCGGATGATAGAGAACATATAAGTAAAGTCGTCGGGGCGGCTTAAAGTCGGTATCAGCCAATCAGCCAATTTTACTTGCGCTAGACCAAGGAGATTATTTTAGCGTCTGAGACGGAGTGCCACACCTACCATCAGCTCCTTACTTTACCGCACAGGTCCCTGTGCTACTCATGCGCTGAGATGGCGAGGACCGGTATCAAATAAGGAACCTTGTGGTTTCTAGCCGAACGCTCTACGAACTGAGCTAACCTGGCCCATAGGGAACATATAAAGTAAAGTCGTCGGGGCGGCGTAAATTCGGTATTAGCCAAACAGCGCGGGAGTCTATCACCTTTTCACTTGCGCTAGACCAAAGAGATTATTCTAGCGTCTGAGGTGGAGCGCCACACCTACCGTCAGCTAACTTACTTTACCGCACAGATCCCTGTGCTACGCTGAGTTGGCGAGGACCGGTATCGAACTAGGAACCTTGTGGTTTCTAGCCGAACGCTCTACCGACTGAGCTAACCCGGCCCATAGGGAACATATAAACATGTCGAAAATATTTCATTTTTATTTTCAATTTCTCCCTCAATTTTAACTTTTTCCCAACAGACTTCATAATTCCACCCAAAAGTTTCCGAAGAAAAAATATTTAGAAAAAACACCGAAAAACAGTAAAAACTTGGGAAAATAAACAACTTTAGTACCCCGTTATCCGCGTTAGATAGAACAACGACAAGAAAAACCGCGGATGATAGGGAACATATAAATATGTCGAAAATATTTTATTTCATTTTATTTCTTCCCCATTTTTAAAATCTTTTCTCAAGAAATTTTATTATTCCACTCAAAATTTTCTACTTTCATTCTTAACCAGAGGGCGTTGCAAGATGATAACGGTCGGAAGATTGAGGAACGATAGTATTGATATATCTTATTATAATAGAGATTGTGTGTTTTTCTGTTTGTAATCGAAACTATATTACTACTCAACACACAATTCCCTTAGTTATTAACGTCATATTCTCCATGATTTAAATTTTATTTAAACCTCAATTATTAATAAAATTGCTTTACATTATTAACACTGTTGGCCTTATCTACATATTAATAATATACAAGTGAATTTATATCTACAACAAAATAGCGGGAAGGCAAATGTGTATATTTGATATCAAAAATTTGTCTGAATGTTTGAGATGGGGCTTGAAGATTAGTATTATCTGCGTTATTCGAACTATTGTCCCCATCTTCATTGTTATTTGTACAACGTTTCGGCCGATATACCCTCCGGCCTTCTTCAGGTATTTCTTGTCGGACTCGGGAACCTTCTTGGACTCGGGAACCTTCTTACAACTCCTACGCCAGCTATGGTTAGTGGAATGAGAACAGGATACCCCCGTGGAATAAATAAAGCGTTAGGTTCAAAGTTCTGTGATGGCTCCCGATTACGACAAGAAAGTTCCTGAGTTCGAAAAGAAGGTTCCCGAGTCCGACAAGAAATACCCGAAGAAGGCCGGAGGGTATATCGGCCGAAACGTTGTACAAATAACAATGAAGATGGGGACAATAGTCCGAATAACGCAGATAATAAATTTGATTTTAATGAATATGTGCTTTATCAGACAAATTCAGGTACGGTCGGCAGGACCGTACTTGAATTTGTTTGTTAAAACGTACGGAACGTGAGACGTTCCAATACCATTTAAATTTAAATGAATTAAAATGGTTTCGTGGGCCGTAGTTTGCTGACCCCTGATCTAGAACATCTGATTAATCGGATTCTTGATTCATCAGTGAATATCACTTTCCTCCAATTGTCCACACACTATGATTGTTTCTCTTTAGCCCATTTTCTTCTGTTTGTGTATTAGTGCTGGATACCATTTGGCTTTTCTCTATGCAAATATCGGTAATTTATGAGGAAGTTCGTCTCGGTCCCCTGCCTCCGAAATTGCTGCCCGGCGAACTTTCAAATAACAACCCCAACTATTGCCGCTACAGCGGTGTTACTTGAAAGAAAAACAACCAACTCAAATAACAACCCCAACTATCGTATCGGCGCCTATTTGAGGGGGGGGGGCTCTTTTTTGTCTTAATTCTTGTTTATTTATTTTTTCCATTCGAAAGAAAAAAACATTAAACCTTTTTTGTCGTAATTTAATTTTCTTTTTTGTCGTAATTCTTATTTTCTTTTTTCGTAATTCTTATTTTTCTTTTTTTGTCGTAATTCTTATTATCGTAATTTGTCGTAATTCTTTATTTATAAAATTTGTCATATTTCTTGTTTAGATAGTTTTGAACAGACTGAGATAGATAGATATTTTCGACAAGTAAATAGATAGATAGATAAACAAAACGATATAGATAGATAGATAGATAGATAGATAGATAGGTAAACACAACGATATAAACAAGAATTAAGACTAAAAAGAGCCCCCCCCCTCAAATTGGCGCCGATACGATAGTTGGGGTTGTTATTTGAGTTGGTGTTTTCTTTCAAGTAACACCGCTGTAGCGGCAATAGTTGGGGTTGTTATTTGAAAGTTCACCGGGCAGCAATTTCGGAGGCAGGGAACCGGGACGAACTTCCTCATAAATTACCCAAATATCAATTCAATCAGCCGATTTCTTACAATTCTGACACAAACTTGGACTCTTTGTTACATAATCTATGCGGTGGCATAAGATTATTGTCAATCCCCTGTAATTCTGAGGGGATGACCCTTTTCATACTTATGTAAGGTAGTATAGAGATATAGTGGCGATCAGTGCAGTTGATGGCCCTGAAAGTGAGTGACGGCGTTTGACCTCACTCTCACATTGCCTTCCGGGGATAAATCGTGGGAACCGGAAGGCATAGAAGAACCTGTTCCGGTTTAAGAATAGTAAGGAGCTTTAGTTAATTTTGCAGTGGACGTCAGACAGAGCAGTCGGCCATGATGCTCTGTCTAAACTGTAACTCTGCATACGCGCGCTATGTTATGTCTGGGTTGGGGATTTACCGAATAAAGTAACATTAAAAGAAAATCGAAGTCTTGTGTTTACTAAAAACTAACAATGACACAGGGCTTCTGATAAGAAGAAATCCCTAACAGAAACCAGACCCGAAGTCCCCAAGAAATTCCAGACCTTAGAAGATATACCTAGTCAACACCAGACGCAAGATGTTAGAAGATAGAACCAAAGCCGGCCAGAAGAATAGATGTCCAAGACATAGAAGCAAGTAAGAAGTAAAGAAGTAAGAAAAGGGTATACAACATTATATCGATTTGGTACCGTGAAGACCTCAGTACGTAACATCTTCTTTCGACTCATATGTTTTTCCTTTGTTTTTAAGTACGTTTTATATTTTCAAGGTTTTCATTGCTTTCAGTTTCCGGTAATGAAGGACTATTTGCTCGTAAATTCCTACCATAAATAAACTGAACCCCCATTTTATGTCCGTGTTTTTGCAATAAAAGTTGTTGTTTTTTTGCACCCGTTATGTAACAATACTAAATATATTTCCTTTATTGATTTTAATATTCACTTCAATATGTATATTCTAAAAGCTTTTATTTTGTGAGAATGTTTAGTTTTAAAGTGGGGGCTCGTTTTTACACTTCAACTTTTTACTCGTAAATTCCTACCATAAAATGCCCAAGCCTAATTTTATGGCAGGAATTTACGAGTAAAAAGTTGAATATTACTTTTTGTTGTTGTTATTTCTTTTCTTTTTGGCTTTGGTACTCTAAAATAAAAACGTCATATTTTAATCATCGTCGACGGAAAAACAAAATTACGGTCATAAAAGGAGGATCCAATTTATGCCTAAATTGTAAAACGAGCCCCCACTTTAAAACTAAACATTCTCACAAAATAAAAACTTTTAGAATATGCACATTGAAATGAATATTAAAATAAATAAAGAAAATATATTTTGTATTGTAAGATAACGGGTGCAAGAAAAATAAAACATTTAATACAAAAACACGGACATAAAATGGGGGTTCAGTTTATTTTATGGTAGGAATTTGCGAGTAAATAGTCCTTCATTACCGAGTTTCCTGTGTTTAAAAACGTATTAAAAACACTGAGTTTTTAAAGAAACTTGAATGCCCATCAAGCATAAATAAAACAAAACGTCTTCGGCCTAAAATAGCCCAACAAGGGTTGATATTTGTTTATTGATTTTAACGGTATATCAACCCGTCTAGGGTTATGTCATGCATAACGGTTAGGAAGTTATACATATCGTGTATTTATATTTATACTTTTTAGTAATTGGCTTTAACAATGTGTTATCATTATTGGGGATTATGTTGTATGGTATTGATTAGTTTCATGTCTATATTCTATGGTATAATTCTACTGATGATAATTATACTTATCTATGTTACATAATTCATGAGTAGTCTATGAATTGTGTAAGTAGTGTAGATATTTTTGAATTGAAGTTATAAAGATTCAAATCGGAGGGGTAAGTGGTAAGTTACTGCCGACCGTTATGCTTGGCAGATGGTGACCTCTACTTGACCCCTTCTGAAACGCGCCAGTTTCACACACACACACACACACACAGAGAGAGAGAGAGAGAGAGAGAGAGAAATTAGTTTTAGTTAAGTTAGTTAGAGAAGACGTTGTCGTTCGGCTCTCAAGATGCCGCTTCTCATCCGCATGGTTTTAGAAATCCTTTTGAGCTGTGATGTTGTTATTAATAATGACTAATAAAAAAACAAGTCTTGGGTATTAATTAAAGCAAGAAATGAGCAGACACCAGAAAGCTCAACAACAGAGCCCACCAGAGTAAGAAACAAAGAAGATGGCGACCGACAGAGTAAAGTAAGAACTTCTTTTTTTTTTTGTCTTTCGTGGTCTACCTGTATGATTTTCTATTTCAACAACCCGATTCCTTTTATACTTGCACCAAATCTTAGCCACAGCTAACTGGGGGCGCCATCTTTAACTAGGAAAACTGAACATACCTAAATATACAGGGTCAGGCAAAATGATCTGACACATTTGTAGGTTAAATAAAAGGCAAATGAAGTAAAGAAACAAAAAAGGGTTTTTATTTTCGAAAAGTACATATAATGCCATTTTGTTTCATATAATGCCATTTTGTTTTGTTTCTTTATAATGCCATTGTTTTTCGTTTCTTTTTCAGTTGCTGCCATAAATTGAACTGGTGGGCATCGCGCTTTCATTGTGGAAACGTTTATCAAAACAAACGAATCTGTAACTGCAACACAAAGAGCGTTCCGTTTGCACTTCAATCTTGGTAGACATGATCCCGTACCAGCTCGAAACACGATCTTGTTATGGGTTACCAACTTCAGAGCTACTGGATCTGCATTGAAACGAAAATCAACCGACCGACCTCGCACCGCCAGAACTCCAGAAAATGTGGCAGCGGTAAGAGCTTCAGTTCAACAGTCTCCACTCCGTTCCACATTTAAACGCGCCCAGGCTCTTAGACTTTCCGAAAGAAGTTTGCGAAGAATTCTTCACAATGATCTTCAAATGCATCCATACAAAATGATGTTGATAAACGTTTAACAGGTTTGAATTCAGAGTTTTCTATACTGGTTACCTAGCCATGGTTAAAGAGTCCAGTCTGCCCTGCTATTTACCCATAGCTGGAGGGAGAATTGGATTCATACCTTTCCCAAGTGTGTTAGCGCCATGTGAAATGCCAACAGCTTCGTCCAGGAATTGAACACTGGTTGACGAGTCCATTTCCCCCAACTCTAACCATTAGACCACGCGCCTCTTATATATATGAATGAAGAAAATTACAGATTAAGAAAAAATCCGACAAAATGTAAAAAAAGGGTGAGTAACAAACACAAACAATTAGTTATATTAATTGAATTGTTTGTGTTCGTTATGCATCTTTCCAATACATTCCTCACACATACATACCCCCACACAACACACACACACACACACACACACACACACACATATATATATATATATATATATATATAATATATATATATATATATGGGAGAAATATGAGGAGGTTAATCCGACAATATGTGGAGAAAAGTAGACAAACACGGGATGTTATGGAAACTGGATGTTTATTGTCGACGATGCAACCGTTTCGGTTATTTAGACCTTCTTCGGGACTCAAATATAGTTCTTGCTTCAATGAAGAACATTTTCAAAATGATGAAAACAGTAGGTTGTGAGTAGGGGCAGGGGTGGTTGGAGATGGGTAGTGGATTTTCTTCTCTCTAGATGGGGAGTGTTTATATGGTGATGCAGGTGTGGGTCCAGAATGTTTGATGATGGGGGTGGGTCAAGATGGTGACAACAAACATCCAGTTTCCATAACATATTCAAAAATTGTTTTCTAAACACATTTTTTACACTGTTTTTTTGTTTTTTTTTTCGATTTAACCCATAGACTCTGTAATTTTACGAAATAAAAATAGATTTTCTGCTTGTTCAAATACATTGAACATCTTAAATGTGCAAAATTCCTAAGCGTACATTTCAAAAAGTTTACGGAAGAAATTATCCTAAAATTGTTGATACTTTTTTTTACGACATTACACGTGTTTAGTCTAGGTATTAACAATTGTGACGTGATAGACGCATTTCACAAAACAAAATCACTGACCGACTCATATAACTGAGGAATCAAAATGCCGCTAACGTGTCGTCTGGTTGGAACTGATACGAAAGTTGTAGACATTTGACGAAGGATTTAAATCCTTCATCCTCAACAATGCTCACAATCTGAAGATCCTTACAGATTATTTCCAAAAGGCTATGGTCAGCTGGTTTCTTTTCCTTGGATTAGTCTTATACCATTTAATTGGTAAATTTACAATGTTGATAATTGTTGGGACCCTAACTACTACAAACTATTACTCCCTGGCCAACAGAGTTTGCTAGGAAGCAATGTTATATACTGGTCTTTTCACATTACCAAATCTATATAACGTTATATACCTTTCTTACTTCTTACTCTGTCGTCTATTCTTCTGGCCGGCTTTGCTTCTGATCGTCTATCATCTATCTTGGTCTGGTATATCTTCTAAGGTCTCGTCTGGTCTTCTATTGAGGATTCCGGGTCTGGTTTCTGTTGTGGATCATTCCTTATCAGAAGCCCTGTGTCATTGTTTGTTTTTAGGTAATAAACACAAGACTTCGATTTATGTTGATGTTACTTTATTCCAAATCCCCAACCAGACAATCTGCGCAGATGAGGCTTACATGTTGCTAGCTCAGCTTCTAAGTTCTAACTGACTAACTGAGTTGCTTACTCCTTAAACCGGAAGAGGGCCTTCTATTGCCTTCCGGTTCTCACGATTCATCCCCAGAACGCAAGGTCAGAGTGAGGTCAAACGCTGTCACTCACTCTCAAGGCCATCAGCTGTACTGATCGCCATAATGATTTCTACACTACCTTAAAATGTATTAGGATCCAATTATTATGTAACAGCAATAGTGATGAAGACATTCTCCACACTCCCCAGAGCTCCAAAATTAAAACTTCACCATTAGATGCAGTTTGACGTCATACCCAGGACACTACGAAGAATGCTGAAGACGTTTTTGTTTCATTCATTCTTAATGGATACTCAATTTTTTTTTCAAATTCAATTTTTTTAAACACATGTTTTTAGAACTCATTTTGTTCTGTTTGACCCATAGATGGGACCCTAACAGGTACTACCACTCCGGGTCAGAGTGAACCTAGGAGTAATGGGGATGAAGGAGTATTCCACATTCCCGAGATCCAGAACTGGAACTTCCCCATTAGATAGGGTTTAATGTCATACCCAAGACATGAAGACCCTCAGCCACTGCATTCTAGCACATATATGATAAAAAGGGTTTGGGGTTGCCATGGTTGCAATAGAGTTGGGACAATCATATAGGTGCTAGGGTTTGATATGACCATCGATTGATTGGGCGGGGGGGGTGTCTTATCGAGAGCTCATCTAGCTTAAGTAAGGGCCAAAGTAGAGTGTTGCGAGTCATTGTGCAAATCACCAGGATTCTTTCCTTAAGTATAACGGGTCGCCACCCACGACCAACAGGTGGCCCCATTGGAGGATTTCACTCCTCTGCAGAGGTGCAGTCGGTATATTCTGCAACTCTAGCCGACAGGGTTGTACATACCTAGACTTCTGCTGGTATTTGTCTTAGGAATGCAAATTACAATATCATTTCCATAACATTTTCCTCTGCATGGCTTGGAAAAAAATATAGCAATAATTCAAATAATGTAATCTAGTTTGTTTAAGGGGAAGGGGCCGGGTTAGCTCAGTCGGTAGAGCGTTCGGCTAGAAACCACAAGGTTCCTAGTTCGATACTGGTCCTCGCCAACTCAGCGTATGAGTAACACAGGGATCTGTGCGGTAAAGTAAGGAGCTAATGGTAGGTGTGGTACTCCACCTCAGATGCTAAAAACAATCTCCTTGGTCTAGCGCTATTGAAAAGGGGATAGACTCCCTCGCTGACTGGCTGATACCGACTTTAGGCCGCCCCGACGACTTTACTACTTACTATAAGATTTAGCTATTAAATACAAATGTTTTGCGTCTTATCTGTTATTAGGTTATTTACTGCTAAACAGAAAAAGAAACAAGATGCAAATCCTGTAAGTGTGCTAATTCCATATTTTTCCAAGCTGTAATTGTGTCAGTGCTACTATATGGCTGCACCACTTGGACTCTAACATGCAGAAAAAGATAGATGGTAACTACACAAGAATTATGTGTGCTGTCTTGAATAAATCCTGGAAGTGGTCGTGGAGCTGCGTTTTTGTAGGGTGCTGCACCCTACAAAAACGCAGCTCCACGACCACTTACATCCTATCACACAGACCATCTGGGTAAGACGAACTAGACATGTGGAGCATTGCTGGAAGAGCAAGAACGAACACATAAGTGACATTCTTTAATGATCACCTACATCTGGACACACCAGGGTAGGCGGACCAGCAAAAACCTACATCAATTGAATTTTTGCGTATTCTGGATGCTGTACGGAAGACCTGTTCGGGTCGATGACCGGTAGGGACGGGGGGGGGCGAGAGAAAGAGAGGGCTATGATAATCCATGCTGTCAATGTGGCTGTAGGAGAGTTGTTTAAAAATTAAAAAAAAAAAAGATTTATCCTAATCCAGTCCAATTGCTGATAGACCTGGTGAGAATCGAACCCACTAACTATATAGCTGTTGGTTTTGTTAACCATCTCATTATAATGGAGATTGTGTGTTTGTCAGTCTGTAACCGAAACTAAATCACTACTCAAGTCACAATTCCCTTAGTTATTGACGTCACAATCACGATGAATATATTTTTTTATTAAATCCTCAATTATTGATAAAATTGTTATACTTTATTAATACTGTTGCATTAATCTACATGCTAATAGCATGCAAGTATATTTATATATTCAACAAAATAGCGGTTTACAGTGTGAACCAGAAGGTTAATTTGCATATTGATATTAAGAATTTGATTTTAATAATTATATGTTTAGTATTATTGATTTTAAATTGTTTGGTTTTCTTTTAACGTATATGAGCAAAAATCTCGGGGATAAATCTTAAAAGAAATACATTAACAAGACGAAAGAACTGTAAGTTTATTAAATATTTCATAATCTAATTAAATAGATGAATTAGGAAAAATGAAAGACGGGAGTGAGGGAAAATGATGGAAGAGTGAGATTTAAAGCTGTTCTATTTTTCGATTATACCCCCTCAGTTTATCATTTTCTAAATAGTTTCTAATTTGATACAATATTTTATTACAGCAAAACCTAAATACTTGCACCCGAAGGGTGCATATATTTGCTAGTATAAATAATATATAACAATAATTAAGAAATGATGTTCTCAGTTTGGTGACGTCTATTGTGTAAAAATCATTGATAGAAAAATATGACAGTAAAATAAAGGTATATTTCTTCTTCTTTTTTTAATTTAAAAATGCAATTTAAATTGAATGAATATTTCTTAGCTCTATATGATTATAACAGCACATAAAACTCTGAATTTAGTTTTATTCAATTCCTTAGGTAAGATTTGAAGTTAACCGCCCTGTTGGCTGAGGCGTTAGAATGCACCGACTGTACCTCTGCAGAGTGGTAAGACTTCCCCAACAGGGCCACCTGTTGGCCGTGGGTGGCGACCCGTGACGCTTAAGGATAGAACCCAGGTGGATGAGCTAGTCTACCTCGAAAACCGTTTCACCGGGCGAGGTGCTCTGATCTTTTAGAAGCATTTTTTTCTTCTGTTTGACCCATAGATGGGACCCTAACATGTACTACCACTCCGGGACACATGAAGAGGCATACAGTGTAATAGTTACCGCCGTAGGAACTGGACACGACGAAACGATTTTAGATCTTGGACACAGCTGTTTGCATTTCACATAGCGCTATAAACCTTGAGAAAGGTACGAATCTAACAATTTCTCCAACAGCTATGGGTAAATAGTAGGGCAGACACGGCTCTTTAATCTTGGTATGGCATCCGGTCTAGGTGAATGGAAACTCTGAATTCAAACCAAAGGGGCACCCTTCTCGTTTGTCTAAACTACTGTGAGGGCTCCCTCCTCCTCCTTTTGATTCTTCGTGTGTCCGTAGAGGTAGTTGGATGCGCGCGGTGTACTGCTTAAAGTCGTATGAAATGGACTCGTCGACCCGAGTTCAAATCCTGAACTAAGCCACAGTTCACACAGCTAATGCCCTTGGGAAAGGTATGAATCCAACTATTCTCCGTCCAGCTATGTGTGAATAGTAAGGTAGACTGGGTTCTTTAACCTTGGTTAGGCAACCGATCTAGGAGAAGGAAAACTCTGAATTCAAACTTGTTAAACTCAGCTTGGATTGTCACTACTAGATAGGCTCAGTCCTAATTAGTGATCTATTTCACTAACAATTTTTCCCTCCAGCTATGAGTAAATAGTAGAGCAGACTGGGCTTTTTAACCTTGGTTAGGCAACCAGTCTAGGAGAAGGAAAACTCTGAATTCAAACCTGTTAAATTTGTGCTTGGGGTGGTCACTACTAGAATAGGCTCAATCCTATTTCTCTGAATGTTTGAGATAAGGCTTGATGATTAGTATTATCTGCGTTATTCGGACTATTGTCCAATTGGACACATGGCCTAGTGGATAAGGTAGTTAGGTTAAGACAGTTCTAAGTGACAGTTATCTCTTGATTCCAGGTTCAATCCTGAGCGGCGGCAGTAACATAGAAAAATAATTAACACAACTCCTACCCCAGCTATGGTTAGCGGAATGAGAACAGGATACCCCCGTGTACTGAATAAAGGGTTAGGTTCAAAGTTCCGTGATGGCTCCCGACTACGACAAGAAAGTTCCCGAGTTCGAAAAGAAGGTTCCCGAGTTCGAAAAGAAGGTTCCCGAGTCCGACAAGAAATACCTGAAGAAGGCCGGAGGGCATATCGGCCGAAACGTTGTACAGATAACAATGAAGATGAGGACAATAGTCAGAATAACGCAGATAATACTAAGGTTCAATCCTAATTAGTGATCTATTTTTAAAAAAAGAAAAGTAACCAGAAAGGGATAGATCTACGGCCTACGTTTAAAGACCTGAGGTTTCAGTTATCCTCAGAGGAAGTAATCACACAGGGATATATCGGTGGCCTACATTTAAAGACTCAAGTCTTCAGGTATCCTTTGAGAAAGTAATAACAAAAGGAAAGATCTGTGGTCGTCGCTTAAAAATTGAGCCTTCAGATATCCGCTGTTGGGTACATACACAAGTGTTCTTTTACTGGAGAGAGGGTGAGAGATAGACACAGGTAGATAGAGAGATGTATAACTTACTTCTTTGGCCATTGGTGATCTCTAGTCGTTTCTATTCTTTCTCTATGACTTCTATTTCTCTGTTCTTGCTGGTTGGTCGTCCTTGATTCATTTCTTCTTCTAGGTCAGTCTTGTTGCCAAGACATTCATCAACCACAAAACCATATTATTTATTTAAACTTTTATTTACTTAACTAAACATCTTCCTCTAACTAAACACAGCGCGCGTGTGCAAGTGAGCCTCAGCTAAGGCAGATATGCCTTCTCTGCCTGACGACCAAGATGGAACTGCGACCCAACCAGGTCCCACGTGACTTCACGTATTTCGCGGGCTTTCTGTAATATTCCATGGAAAGTACCGCCCGTGACATCAAAAGGGCCATCCCTTCAGAAATACAGGGGATTGACAATAATCTTATGCAACTGCATAGATTATGCAACATATAATACAGTGGAACCTCGGTATTCGAACGACTCTGAAGTCGAACAATTCAGAGTTCGAACAAAAATAAAAATGAGTAAATAAAGGCCTCAGTTGTCGAACAAATTTTCGGACTTCGAAAAACACCAGTCGAGGCGATGATAACGGAAGTCGCGCAAATGACTACCGACGCAAACCGAAGACGGATAAACATTTACATTTTTATGTATTATACTAAATTCACGTCTTTCCCTATTATAATAGGGAAATAAGGTATGAATCCAACTATTCTCCCTCCAGCTATAGGTAATAGTAAGGTAGACTGGGCTCTCTAACCTTGGTTAGGCAACCCATATAGAAGGAAAACTATGAATTCAAACTTGTTAAACCCCGCTTGGGTGCTCACTACTAGAATAGGCTCAGTCCTAATTAGTGATCTATTCCACTAACAATTTCTCCCTCCAGCTATGAGTAAATAGTAGGGCAGACTGGGCTCCCTCCTCCATATAACTGTAGGCACATAAGTAAGCATTCATCTGATGATCAAGAATGCATAAATACACTTTACACTATTTCTTATCGGACATATTGTTTCAGTTTTCGAACTAATCGGTTCTCGAACATAATTTTGGAACGAATTATGTTCGATAACTGACGTTCCACTGTATCTCTTCTATTAATAATGGAGATTAGGTTTATTTCTATCTGTTACAAAAATTACGTCACAGCCTACGTCACAATATTCTCTATTCATAATATTTTATTAATGAGTATTTAATTTATAGTCAAAATCGTTAATGCATAAAATAAAAACAACCCTGTGTTATATACACTCAAAATTTGAGTAAGCAATTTTTTAAATTGTTTTTTACTCTCACCCGTTTTTTTTTTTGTTTTTTTACGAGAATTTTACAAAAAAGTTTACAAATGAATAAATACCTACGATTGTGTAAAAAATGTATGTGTAAAATATTCAAAATAATTATATGATTAATAATTAGTAGATGCACACGACATTTTATTTGAGGAGAACAGAACTAAGTTTCTCTTTCTAATTGTTTTATTACTTTACTCCTTTAATAAATTTGATGATTTTGCTTATGATAAAAAACCCTCTGACATTGAATTTCTAACTTCCACCCACCTCAGGCAATATTTTTTAAAGATAATTTTTGACACCGCCCGGAGGGTTTTTTCGTGTTTTTTTTAATTTATTTTGCTATTATTATAATGGAGATTATGTATCTGTCAGTCGGTAACCGAAACTACGCCATCACTGACGTCACAATTTCCTTCGTTATTTAAGTTATATTCTCAACAATTATGAAATAGTCATTATTTAATCTTAATTAGCATCTTATTTATTAACAATGTCTTTATTAAAGTCTAGCTGAGTTAGATTTGCCGCAAAACTACCCATATTATTAATGCATTTAAAATCCTGAAATATGTGTTATATATATCGCTAAGAAATAAAGATTAAATAGTTTATGGTAGGAATAATTTGCATAATGATTTTAACAACACAGGGATTAATAAATAATTATTTACTATTACTGATTTCTAATGCAATCATGTTATTCTCAAACGTATTATATCTATTAATAATGGAGATTCGCTTCCGATTTTTGTCTGTAACAAAAACTACGTCACTTTTAAAAATTAATTTTTACACTGCCGGTGGCGGGGGGGGGGCTGTTTTTTTTGTTTTTTGTTTTTTGCTAGTATATATAATTAGTACTTATTTCTAAATATTATCTTTCTCTTTCAACCATGTAAAAACAATGTAATAAATCCACCCAAATAAATAAAAACTCACACCAAACTAACAATCACTACAACCAATAATCCCCCTGAGGATTACCAGTGACATGGTTGAAAGCGCTTGGGTAAAAAAATATACGTTATATTACTAATAATCGTTACTACATATAAAGAACAACCCTGTAATCAGTTTTAGAAATTGTTTTTTACGCTCACCCTTTTTTCAGTAACAAGAGGTGAACTAAAAAGTTTGCAAATAAATAAATACGTATGATTTTGTGTAAAATTTGTGTGTAAAATATTCAAAATAATTATTTGATTAATAATTTTTAGATGCACGCAATATTTTATTTGAGGAGGACATAACTAAGTTTCCATTTCAAATTGTTTTATTTTTTTACTCCTTTAATAAATTTGATGATTTTGCTTACTTATGATAAAACCGCTCTGACATTGAACTTTTAACCAATGTTAAACAAGGCAATATTTTCAAAAAATATTTTTAAACCGCCCATAGGGCGTTTTATTGTTGCTAGTATGTATAAAGAAAAAAGAAGGAAAAATAAGAAAAAAGAAAGTTGACTTGTAGTTATTATTTAGCTAATCCATTTATTTGTCAACCAATTTCGCTAAATTATTTTTTTCGTTTTTTTTTTTTTTTTTTTAATTTAAGATATTATTTTAAGAAATGTAACCGTAAAGTCGTGAGCTTCTGTTTTTTTGTTCTTTGTGTGATTTTTTTTTTTTTTATTTTTTAAGATTTTTTTATTTTTTTTTTTTTTTTTGTCTTTTTTTTTTCCTGTTTCTGATTATTTGTTTTTAATCTTTTCAGAACCGCAGAAAAACAAACAATACCAGACGAAATAGATGTTTTAAGACATCCATGTTAAGTAATACTGTTATTATTTAGTTAATCCATTTATTTGTCAACCAATTACGCCAAATTATTTTTTTGTTTTATTTTTGTTTTTGTTTTTGTTTTTGTTTTTGTTTTATTTTTGTTAAGTTTTAGACGCCAAGGCAACCAGTATAGGAGAAGGAAAACTCTGAATTCAAGCAAGTAGCATTCCATATAAAAATGACTCTTGTCTCATGCTGTTCGTGTCGCATCTTGTCCAGAGCAAAGGGGTTGGTTAAATAGATTGTCTAAATAAACTTAGATATATAATTCACTCTTATAGTAAGTGTTTATACTTCATGAAATGGATCCTACCACAAATATCAGTCGTCGGGGTGGCCTAAAGTCGGTATCAATCAGTTAGCGAGGGAGTCTATCCCCTTTTCACTAATGCTAGACCAAGGAGATAGTTTCTGCGTCTGAGGTAGAGCGAAACGCCTACCATCAGCTTCTTACTTTATTGCACTGATCCCTGTGCTACTCATACGCTGTGTTGGCGAGGGCCGGTATCACCTACTTTAAATAGTTTTCATTTGAAATTTCAAATAGAAAAGATTCACTAAACTGAAAAAAAAAATTAATGGTAATTTTTGCAAAAGTTTAAAATAGATTCACTTTAGAAATTAAAAACAAAACCCAAATCATCTATATATAATGGAATTACGGCTGTTTTTTTTTTTTTTTTTTTTTAATAGCATGCTCAATGTGAGATGAAGTTAGTCAGTCACTGCTAACCCTCATTTATCGTTTATAATAAGAGTGTTCACTATATATATATATATATATATATATATATATATATATATATATATATATATATGTATGTATGTGTGTGTGTGTGTGTGTGTGTGTGTGTTTGTGAGTATCTCTCTCTATATATATAAATACATATTATGACTTTGCTCTGTTTACAATAATTAAACATTGAGCTCTCATACGGAACCTGAACTCCACAACAAACTACTGGTAGAGAATTAGGACCCACCTAGAATCACCTTGTACCAAGAAACTTGGTACCACACCAAAGTATATATATATATATATATATATATATATATATATATAGAGAGAGAGAGAGAGAGAGAGAGAGAGAGAGGGGTGGAGAGAGAGAGAGAGGGGGTGGAGAGAGAGAGAGAGTGTGTGTGTGTGGGGGTGTCACGTCTGTTTTGGTATGTACGTGTCGACTTATAAATCAGAAAAGAGATAGCATTGAGCATTAAAATCGCGCACATACTTTAATATCTGTATAATAAGTAAAGTAAAAATTCATTTTTTAAATTTTTACTGATTAAACAATATTTACTGATTAAACGATATAATTCGATAATCAAAAATCAATTTTAAAAAAAAGTCAATCGATTAGTGGAACTCTTCACAGTTCTTCATAAGTAAGTACAAAAAGCACGTGTATCTTAGCTTATTTTCATTGATATATTTTTTCTTAGGTAAAAAAAGAAATATGAATTATACGAATACATTTTTATCACTATTAACTCAACAGATAATACAAAACACTATGCTGCTAGGATTTGTCAAAACCAACCAGAAAACCAATATATATATATATATATATATATATATATATATAATATACCAAGCGTGTTGGTAGATCCTTGCGGAGAGAAAAAACCCGGCAGAGAGTTTGATTGTAAAAATATACTACCAAACATCAACCAGGAAGAAAAAAATTTTTGAAAAAAAGAAAAGACCAAGGTATTCGTACCAACAAAAAATAATCTATTGGTATAGTATTTGGCCAAAAGAAAAAACAATTTATATGTATATATATGTATATAAGATATATATATATTCATATAACCGCTAGGAGAAGCTAATTTGTAAAAAGTGCTCGATACCTAAGTAGAGCCAAGTAATAAAGATAATCTATGAATAATATATATATATCTTATATACATATACTAGATTATCTTTATTACTTGGCTCTACTTAGGTATCGAGCACTTTTTACAAATTAGCCTCTCCTAGCGGTTATATGAATATATATATATCTTATATACATATATATACATATAAATTGTTTTTTCTTTTGGCCATAGATTATCTTTATATATATATATATATATATATATATATATATATATATTAATGATTTGAAGGCAATCACAATGCAAATAAAAACTTTTTAAAAAAAGATTTTTTTTTGTCTTATCGATTTCAATGTAAACTTTATCTTCAGAGACGATTTTCAGAAGTGGACGCGTTTTTTTTTTTGTGTCGTTATTTTATTTTTTTTTTTATGTTATAAAAACGCGTCTCGTGGTGTTCTTTCTTTTTAACGCCACGAGGAAGGTCGTGATCGTCGTAATAGCCGTTGTTCATTCAATTCCAATTTTATTATTTTCATCTATTTATATATTTATGTATTATTTATTTTTATTTATTCGATATATGTATATATAGTAAAAATGAAATTATTTTACATTTTTTAAAATGATTTTTTAATGCAAAAAAAAATCTTAAATATCAAATGGATGACTTTTTATACGTTCCTGTAAAAATGAAATTGGTTAGGGGGAGAAATTTTAACGCGTTTAGCCATAGTGTTAATACAATATTAACTATTTGAAATAAAAATAAGTTACTTATCTTTGAGAGCCGACTTCAGATGTGTTTCTTGAACCTTTTACCTTGATATGTGAATATGTTTTATAAAAAAATTGACAAACTACTTTTAAAAATAACATTTTGTACAAATATTTTCGAATATCATATTTTTAAAAGCATATAATTTGGTATCTATTTTAATGTTTCTTATGAAGAGGTCTGATCCAGTGTAATAGCCATAATCACTAAACCACGAAAGAATTGAACTGTAAAAACAAATTCAAAAACAAAAACAAAAACAAACAAAAAAAGAAAAAAAAAGATTCAAATTCTCTCATTTTTATTTTTCTCAGACATAAAACATATATGGTGAAGGAATATCTAAACATTCAGTCATGGACACATACACAGAGACAGATACAGATACAGACAGACAGACAGACAGACAGACAGACACACACACACACACACATATATATATATATATATATATATATATATATATATATATATATAAATTGGTTCATAAAAATAAAAATAAAACATTCGTTATCAAACGTATATATATATATATACGCATACACAGAGACACACAGAGATAGACACACAGAGACACAGAGACATATACACGCACACACCGACACACACACACACACACACACAAACAAAATATATATATATAATTGGTTCATAAAAATTTACTTATCTTTGAGAGCCGACTTCAGATGTGTTTCTTGAACCTTTTACCTTTGAACTTTGAGCTTGTTTCGAGAGTCTTTTACTCAGAGTCGGGAGCCTTCATGTCGTAATCGGGAGCTTTTACGGAACTTTGAACCGAACTCTTTGTTTAATACTTTGTTAATGGAATACGGAGGTGTTAGGAATATATATATATAATAGGCCGAAATGTACATACAGAGATTGATTTTTCTCGATTTGTTTAGCCATACATTTAATAGGTATTCCCGCCTAATTCATTATTAATTAATTAATTTATAAATTAGGTACGACTCCAATTAAGCACTTATTCTCCAAAAAATTATCGGCAAAAAGCCATTCTAAACAAACCTTGTTTACATATATATATATATATATATATATATATATGTGTGTGTGTGTGTGTGTGTATGTGTGTGTGTGTGTGTGTGTGTGTGTGTGTGTGAATAAAAGGAAATGAACCCGACGGTATGTAGTATAATAAAAAAATTGAAAAAACACAGGTTTAAATGAATTAAGTGGTGAGCTTATTGGCCGACGCTGCAGTATTTCGATCTATTAATTAGATCATCTTCAGGGCTTTTGTTGGTATGTGGAAGGTGATGAAAACTTTTTATCTCAGAATAAGGAGAAAGGCGAGTAATAGTCCTTGTTTTAAACAGACCGATAAACATTGTTTATTTACTTACTCTCATATATATATATATATATATATATATATATATATATATATATGTATATACTAGCAAATATATGCACCCTCCGGGTGCAAGTATTTAAGTTTAAATGTAATAAAATATTAGATTAAATCAGAAAGGCCAATGAAACTAATTAAGAATTCAGATAAAAAGATTTTAAACGGAGGGGGTATAATCAGAAAATAGAACAACTGAAACTTACTCTTTCATCACTTTCGTTTTTCAATGCTAAATTTTCCTAATTTAACTATTTAGTTAAAATAGGAAGTAAAGAATAAAATTACAATTATTTCTTCTTGTTAATGAATTTTTTTAGGATTTATTGAAGAGATTTTTACTCATATTCATTAAGATAAAACCAAACAATTAGAAATCAATAATACCAAGCACATTTTTATTAAAATCAGTTTTTTTAATATCAATATGCAAATTAGCTTTTCGTTTACACTGAAAACTGGTATTTTGTTGTATATATAAATACAATTGCATGTTATTAGTATTTAGGTAAGGCCAACAGTATTAATAATGTCAAACAGTTTTATTATTAATTGAGGTTTAAATAGAAATAGAATCATGGAGAATGTGACGTAAATAACTAAGGCAATTGTGACTTGAGTAGTAATATAGTTTCGGTTACAGACAGAAAAACACACAATCTCCATTATAATAACTAGCAAATATATGCACCCTCCGGGTGCAAGTATTTAAGTTTTAATGTAATGAAATATCGTATTAAATTAGAAAGTCTAATAAGAAGGCAGATAAAAAGATATGTAACAGAGTGGGGGTATAATAGAAAAATAGAAATGAAACTTACTCTTCCATCACTCCCGTCTTTGATTGCTGAATTTTACTTATTTAACTATTTAGTTAAATTAGGAAATACAGAATAAAATGACAGTTATTTTTTCTTATTAATGGATTTCATTTAAGATTCATTGAAGAGATTTTTGCTTATATTCATTAAAATAAAACCAAACAATTAGAAATCAATAAAACTAAGCACACATTTAATAAAATCACATCTTTAATATCAATATGCAAATTAGCCTTCCCATTCACACTGTAAACCGCTTTTTTTTTGTATATATAAATACAATTGCATGTTATTCGTATGTAGATATGGACAACACTAATAAAAGGTGAAGCAATTTTATTAACAATTCAGGTTTAAATAAAAAATAAAATCATGGAGAATGTGATGTAAATACGAAGGGAATTGTGACTTGAGTAGTAATATAGTTTCGTTACAGACAGAAAAACACACAATCTCCATTATAATAAGATATATATATATATATATATATTATATATATATATATATGCGCACCTGGAAATAGTCTTAGTATCTTTTCGCAGCTAACTGATGCAAATGTCCTCGAGACTAGATGATGTCTTAACAAGGTGGGAATCTTGCCACCCTGCAGTGTGTTCCATCTCACCTCACCGCAAAAACAATCACTCCGTTCACCCTTTCCCTTCTTCTGCCTTACGCTTCCTCTTCTTCTTCTTCTTCTTCTTCCGGCATCATTTTGCCGAAGCAATCTCCCCTCTCCCCTCTCCCGTTAACCCTATCCCCACCCTCGGGCACAAGCAGTTGCGCCATAGCCACTTCCCAAAGTCTAGATTGGCATAGGCGACTGCACCGAAAAAGGGTCGGAGAGAGCGAAACAACAGATGCATGCATCCGTGTGTGCGTAAGTGCGAGTCAGTGCGTGCGTTTCTGTGTGTGGCTGTGTCTGTGTGTGCGTCTGTTTGTGGCGGGGGGGGTTTCGCGCGTGCGTGCGTGTTTCTATATGTATGTGTGTGTGTGTGTGTACGTGCGTGTTTCTATATGTATGTGTGTGTGTGTGTGTGTACGTGTCAGTGCGTGCGTGTCTGTGTGTGTGAGAGCGTGTCAGTGCGTGTGTACGTGTGTGCGTGTCTGTGTGTGTATGTCAGTGCGTGTCTGTGTGTGTATGTGCGTGTGTGTGTCAGTGCGTAGTATCTGTGTGTGTGTGTGTGTGTCAGTGCGTGCGTGTCTCTGTGTATGTCTTTATATGTGTATGTGTATGTGTGTGTGGGTGGATGGATGTGCGCGTGTCAGAGCGTACGTGTGTATGTGTGTGTGTGTGTGTATGCGTGTATCCGTGCATGTGTGTGTGTGTGTGTGCGTGATAGTGCATACGTGTCTCTATGTGTGTGTGTGTGTGTGTGTGTGTGTGTGCGTGCGTATGTGCATGTCAGTGCGTGTCTGTGTGTGTGTGTGTGTGTGTGTGTGTGTGCGTGTGTGTGTCAGTGCGTGTGCGCCTGTGCATGTCAGTGCGTGTGCGCGTCTCTGTGTGTCAGTGCGTACGTGTCTCTATGTGTGTGTGTGTGTGTGTGTGCGTATGTGCATGTCAGTGCGTGTACGTGTCTCTGTGTACGTGTCTGTGTGTCAGTGTGTGTGTGTTTCGTCTGAGTTAAAGAGCAAAACAGCTGTTAATCATTGTAATGTTTGCTTCCACGGCTTCTTTTTTTGTCGGGGGTGGGTGGGTGGTTCCGGGGGGGGGGGCAATGAGTCTTGTTTCACAACATTGCTGCTAATAACTGCTCATTTATTTCTTCATCCTTTACTGTCGGCCGTTGCAGGACTTCAACTGTTTGGTGAGGTAATCAGTATATCTATCTATCTATCTTAATCGACAAACATTTCCCCCCTCTCTCTCTTCTCTCTCTCACACACACTAAATCTTTCTCTCTCCCCCTCTCTCTCTCTCTCTCTCTCTCTCTTTATCTATCTATCTATCTATCAAATCTACTCCCATATTTCTCTTCTTTTCTTTTTCATTCTCTCTCTCTCTCTCTCTCTCTCTCTCTTTCTCTCTATCTATCTATCTATCTATCTCTGTCTCTCTGTCTCCCCGTCTCTCTCTCTTACTGTCTCTCTCTCTCTGTCTCTCTGTCTCTCTCTTCCCCCTCCCTCTCTCTCTCTGTCTCTCTGTCTCTCTCTCTCTATCTATCTATCTCTGTCTGTCTGTCTCTCTCTCTCTACATATATATACATATATATCGCAATTTGTTTATATTGTCTATATTAATCTTTTCATATTTATCTATCTATCTACTTCATCTTCTACACACACACACACACACACACACACACACATATATATATATATATATATATATATATATATATATATATATATATATATATATATATATAACTCCGTGGATTATTTAATGGCAAAGCCATCCTTGTAAAAGAACATAAGTTGACTGAGTGATTGATTGATTGGATCTTATGGCATGTCAACCCTTGATGGGTTATTTAATAGCAAAGACGTTTTGTTGTTTGGGTATTGAACATTTTTAAACAGATTTTTGTTAACTCATTTTCTTCTATTAACCCATAGATAGAACCCTAACAGATACTACCACTCCAGTTCAGGTGGACCTGCGAGTAATGTTGATGAAGAGGTGCTCCATACTTTCCCCAGAGCTCTAGAATTGGAAATTCATTAGATGAAGTTAACGTCATACCCAGTACACCCTGTACTGTTTATTAGACTTGATATGTTGTTAAACAAACAAGCAAAGTTTTGTCCTGACTATAAAACTTAAATCCGTCCAGCTCAGGAGCTCTGGGAAGTATGAAGTTTTCTTGTTTTGTTTTACGGCATATCAACCTCGGTGGGTCATTTAATGCCAACTAAATTTTGGATTGGTAGCGGTAGTTTGATAGAAGAAAAAATATATATATATGTATAGATTTTTTCTATTGTTCAATTACTAATATTTTTTTTTATACAATCCTACTTCTTTTTGGAAATATAAAATCCTGATAGTCTTATTTTGTGAAAAGTTTTCTTTTTAATTACTTGGTTGGTAGTATTTTGTTTGCACTAGATCAAAGTCTACATACTCTAGCAGTATATGTTTCACTGTAAATCTCTCTTGCCATGTAGTGCTATAAAACTTAAATGTGTTCAGTTCAGGAGCTCTGGGAGTATGGAGTACTCTTTTATTGCTATTAATAACAATCCTGATCTGGTCTCAGCTTGTAAAAACGAGGACTTTCTAAACAGAAAAAAAAAAATGAAATATGCTCCGGATGAGGCTCGAAATCACAACCTCCGCATTATTCCTCCTGTATTGCTTATAAAGTACGGAGCGCTAACCGATTACGCCACCAGAGCAACGGTATATGTAAGATTGTCCTGCGAATTTTCCAACAAAGAAGAAACTGAAGTAAGCAACTGCGCTCCTCGTCGTATTTAACCTTGGCCAGTCAAAAATGACCTTCTAAACAGAAAAAAATGCTCCGGTGGGGATCGAACTCACATCGTCCGCATTACTTCACTTTTCATCAACATCATCATGTCAGGTCAGCAGCACGGATATCCATTACAATCTCTCGCCAACCGTCCCTATCACTCATTGTCCCTGGTAGGTCCTCCGCGCACCAATCAGTATCCGTATAGAGCTGGTTTATCAGGCCCCGACACTAACTTTTTTCATGACCATCCCGAACAAAAATTATCAACCGTCCCGAATGGGGTTTGGACCGTCCCAAATGGGGTTTGGACCGTCCCGAAATCAAAATAATTTTTTAAAATTCATTAGCATCATCTATACTTGTCAGTCATCAGTAGCATAATAACATGTAATAAAACATTAAAAGCTGAAGCAGTGATAATTCTGGATATTTGGACAAAAAAAAACATTTCCTAGTGTGTTTTGAGCTAAAAAAAAAAAAAAAAAAAAACCTTTTTTACTTTAAGTTACCCAATTTTCATGTAATCATTGGTTTCCTTTTTCGGGAAGGACATGCTGAACCTTTTGAAATTTTTACCGTCCCCGACAAACTGTCCCGGATGACGTATTGATCGTCCCGGGTGTAATTTTTATCGTCCCTGGGACGACGGGACGGCGTTAATGTCGAGCCCTGTGGTCTGTGTAGGTCTTTGAAGGACGACCCGCACAAGCATGTCCATGTGCTGGTTTCCAGTGGAGGATGTCGCTGATAAGTTCACCCTTACTTCTCCAGCAGTGTCCAGCATGTCTTGTCCGGATGGTTTGTGTGATAGGGGGCAGGTGGCCGTATAGCTTGCTTCCTTCTGGAATGTTGCTTCCACGATTTGTTCAAGATAGCGCACAGCATTCTTGTGCAGATCACATTGAGCCTATTCTCCAGGCGCCTCGTCAAGGTCCAAGTGGTGCAGCCATACAGTAGCACTGATACCACCACAGCCTGGAAGAATTGTCGCTTTCAATTGTCGGGGAGATCTGATTTCCATATAACTGACAATCTGTTTAAGCCGACCATGTCTTCCTTATGCGTGCATTAACATTGCTTTCTGTGGATGAGATATTACTACCTAGGTATGTGAATTGTTCTACTGGTTTTAGAGGTTTACCGTCGAGTGTGGAGATGTCTCCTTTATTTTTAAAGCACATGTAAGTAGGCGATATCCCGCACAAACTATTACGGACGCGGACTACGCAGATGACCTAACGCTTCTTGCAAATACACCTGCACAAGCCAAATCCCTGATACATAGCCTAGAGAAGGCATCACGGAACATCGGCCTTTATGTGATTCCGATAAAAC
This sequence comes from Doryteuthis pealeii, assembly GCA_023376005.1. NCBI lineage: Eukaryota > Metazoa > Mollusca > Cephalopoda > Myopsida > Loliginidae > Doryteuthis > Doryteuthis pealeii. The sequence goes on along the minus strand of CM042164.1, from coordinate 6,353,198 downwards.
TTCACCTGTACTGAACAATAATTAATGTTTAATGGATTTGAATTATAAGTAAATCGGCGTAGTGGCCTATTGTCGGTATCAACCGGACAGCGAGGGAATCTATCTCCTTTTCACTAGCGCTAGACTAGGAGATTGTTTCTGCGTCTGGGTGGCCCACCACACCTACCATCAGCTGACCACTTTACCGCACAGATCGAAGCTGTGCTACTCATGCATTAAGTTGACGAGGGCCGGCATCGAAACCGGAACCTCGTGGTTTCAAAGTGGATGCTCTACCGACTGAGCTAAATCAACCCTTTCTATAAAAAATAAAAAGATGTGCCCCGGTGGGAATTGAACCACAACCTCTGCATTAAAGCAAATAAACCAAGCCTATCTACCAAAGGTGTATTTGGCTATGAGACTGAATTGCATGCGGTGTTGATGCTCCTGGTCAAGAGTTCTGTGGAACATGGAGTGCTCCTTCATTTCCATTGCTAACAGGTCTGTTCCGGTCTCGACCAGTCAAAGCGACGATTTTCTAAACAGAAAGAAAAAAAGCACATGCTCCGGGTGAGGATCGAACTCACAACCTCCGCATTACTCCACCTGTACTGCTTATAAGTACGGCGCGCTAACCGATTGCGCCACCGGAGCAGCTACCAAAGACACTGAAAAATACGAATAATCCATTAGTAATATTTCAAAAATAAAATATAAAAATGTAAAAGGCTTCTCGTCGTCTCATTTCAAGCTGCTTGTGTAATTCATTATCAGTGAGTTCGATTCTAACTGGGTGCCCAATACTTTTGCCGAATATATAATATCCTGAATGTCTGTGGTCGAGATAGTTGCATATTTCTCGCATTAGTCAGCTTCCAATCTTCTGCTGAATTTCAAAATATAGATGTATTCTTCATTGAAGTATTCTTCATTTGAAAATGAGTTTTCTTTTGCCAATAAGAGGTATTTTATTATATAGTCTTTTAGCAATATAGGGTGTTTAATCACAAGGTCTTTTATTATATAGTGTCTTTTAGTAATATAGAGTCTTTAACCAATAAGGGGTCTTTTATCATATAGGGTCTTTTAGTAATATAGGGTCTTTTACCAATAAGGGAACTTTTATCATATCGAGTCTTTTAACAATATAGGGTCTTTAACCATTTAGGGTATTTTCTCATATAGATTCATTTAGCAATATTGGGTCTTTAAGCAATATAGGGTCTTTTACCAATAAGGGGACTTTTATCATATAGAGTCTTTTAGCAATATAGGGTGTTTAATCACAAGGTCTTTTATTATATAGTGTCTTTTAGCAATATAGAGTCTTTAACCAATAAGGGGTCTTTCATCATATAGAGTCTTTTAGTAATATAGGGTCTTTCACATTGGGTCTTTATCATATAGAGTCTTTTATCAATATAGAGTCATTAATCCCATTGGGTATTTTCTCATATAAGTCATTTAGCAATATTGGGTCTTTAGGCAATATAGGGTCTTTTACCAATAAGGGTCTTTTATCATATAGGGTCTTTAGTAATATAGGGTCTTTTACCAATAGGGATCTTTTCATATAGGTCTTTTAGTAATATAGGGTCTTTTACCAATAAGGGATCTTTTATCATATAGGGTCTTTTAGTAATATAGGGTCTTTTACCAATAAGGGGTCTTTTATCATATAGGGTCTTTTAGTAATATAGGGTCTTTTACCAATAAGGGATCTTTTATCATATAGGGTCTTTTAGTAATATAGGGTCTTTTACTAATAGGTCTTTTATTATATAGAGCCTTTTAGCAATATAGGGTGTTTAATCACAATCTTTTATTATATAGTGTCTTTTAGCAATATAGAGTCTTTTACCAATAAGGGGTCTTTCATCATATAGAGTCTTTTAGCAATATAGAGACTTTAATCACATTGGGTCTTTTATCATATAGAGTCTTTTAGCAATATAGAGTCATTAATCCCATTGGGTATTTTCTCATATAAGTCATTTAGCAATATTGGGTCTTTAGGCAATATAGGGTCTTTTACCAATAAGGGGTCTTTTATCATATAGGGTCTTTTAGTAATATAGGGTCTTTTACTAATAAGAGGTATTTTATTATATAGAGCCTTTTAGCAATATAGGGTGTTTAATCACAATGTTTATTATATAGTGTCTTTTAGCAATATAGAGTCTTTTACCAATAAGGGGTCTTTCATCATATAGAGTCTTTTAGCAATAGAGGGTCTTTAATCACATTGGGTCTTTAAGCAATATAGGGTCTTTTACCAATAACGGGTCTTTTATCATATAGGGTCTTTTAGTAATATAGGGTCTTTTACCAATAAGGGATCTTTTATCATATAGAGTCTTTTAACAATATAGGGTCTTTAATCACATAGGGTCTTTTATCACATGGTAAGCATTTTATCATTATAATATATATAAACTTTATATAAATATATAAACTTTATATATATATATATATATATATATATATATATATATATATATATATGAAGATAGGATGGATGTAGTAGAATTCGACAGTATGAGGTAGGTAAAAGGATGGTGAACAAGAAATGATAGCTCAAAACAAATCTAAGAGTTGAAATATTTCGTCCGATTTATACGGACATCCTCAGTCGAAAGATTTTTATTGAAAGCAAAATTACGTGCAACCTCTCTCTACTTACTGTAAACTATCCCCACACTTCATTCATGTCAGCCCCTATCCTCCCTCCCTTCACTTCCGCTACTAACTCACCCCCTCACCAAATTACATGTACTTGCACGTAATGTTGCTTTCAATAAAAATCTTTCGACTGAGGATGTCCGTATAAATCGGACGAAATATTTCAACTCTTAGATTTGTTTTCAGTTATCATTTCTTGTTCACTATCCTTTTACCTACCTCATATATATATATATAATATATATATATATATAATATATATAATATATATATATATATATATATATAAAAACTTTATACAGACTTAATTACATTGTTGGATTTTTATCCATTTTTTCTTCATATACATATAGTAACGAGCCTCACCAACCTGATTCGACAGATCAACTGGTTTGACTTTGACACAATCATTAGCTGAGGTTTCTTTTCCATCTTTTGTCTTTACTCTTATCTGAATCGTCACGTGGTAAGAGGAGCAGAATTTATTTATAATCTGCTAACTGCTTACATATCGTGTCACAGGCCGGTTAGCTCAGTTGGTTAGAGCGTCGTGCTAATAACGCGAATGTCGTGGGTTCGATCCCCATACTGGCCAATTCCATCTTTTTTTCTCTTAAAAAAGATATGAATTCTATAATTCTCAGACGTAATAACTAAGAAAATTTTTCGTGATTTATACATAGTATTTCCGTTAAATATTTTTCACGATGGAAAAACATGACCGTAGAAAACATGACCGTAGACACATAGCAAAGTGGATAAAGGCGTTAGGTATACCCCAAGATTAGGTATACCCTCAAACTCGGGTACTTTTCATTTTAAAAATGAATTAAAATGAATTAAATCGATTATTTAAGGTCAAATTTTTGTCTAAATCGAAAAGTAGTAACATAATGAGCATTACTGAAAAAAAAAAGCAAAATAATATTACACATGTAATTTATTTTTAATACATTTAAAACGATTTTTTTGGTCAATTTTGATCGCGGATGGCCAAACGCTGTTTAAAGATGACGTGTTTACAAAATAATTTAACATTTTTCTCGATTGAAAATTGTTTTCCAAATATCAGGGAATGATTCGATTTTAATGAATTTTCAGTATTGATTTATCAATGAATGAATTTTATAATGCATCAGTTATTTTATTTCAAAACTTTAATAAGGTATTTCTGCTATAATAAATTAATATATAAAATTCATTTAAAATATGAGTTTAAAATGTTATATTATTAGATTCTGAAAAAAAAAATTTTTTAATAACTATTTCAATCACCAATATTTTTTTGGTCGAAAACTGTGTTGGAAATTTAGCACACCCCCTTTTAAACGGAACAAAGTGTTTTTTTCTTTTATAAAATAATAGCCAATTAAATAATTATCGAAATGAGTAAAACAAAAATTTCCAAAAATTCTTTCTTAGTTTTTATTTTCATTTTATTTTCCGATTTTCGGTATAAAACTTTTTCTTCTATTCACACCTTCGGTCTTTTGTCTTTTTGTTTATATAGAAAAAAAAGTATCAATCTTTTGCGCCCCAAAAACCGAGGGGGATTAAAGTTAAGTGACCTGAAAAAAAAAATCAGAAGATTTTGAATTAAAATAACTAATGCATTATAAAATTCATTCATTGATAAAACACTGAAAATTACATTAAAATCGGATAATTCCCTGATTTTTGGTAAATATTTTTCAAATGGGGGAGGGTCAAAATTGTATTAAAAAAACGCGAATTATTCGACAAATTCGGTATAACTTGTTAAGACAGTTCTAAGTGACTGTTATCTCTAGACTTCAGGTTCCATCCTGGTCAGGAGCAGCAGTAAAATAGAATAATAAGTAATACAGCTTAATACCGGTACCCCAGCTATGGTTAGCGGAATGAGAACAGGGTGCTCCCATGAATTGAATAAAGGGTTGGGTTCAAAGTTCCGTGATGGCTCCCGATTACGACAAGAACGTTCCCGAGTTCGAAAAGGTTCCAAAATTCGAGAAGGCTCCTGAGTCCGACAAGAAATACCTGAAGAAGGCCGGAGAGCATATCGACTGAAACTTTGTACAGGTAACAATAAAGATGAGGACAATAGTCCAAATAATTCAAATAATACTAAAAGGAAATTTGTTTTGATTTAAGTAACGAGCCTCACCAACCTGGTTTTGACAGATAATTGATTTGTCTGAGACTTGCATTAGTCGAGGATTCTGTTATATTTATTTATAAAATTTTAGCTGCTTTCTTTTACATATCACGGGGCCGGTTAGATCAGTTGGTTAGAGCGTCGTGCTAATAACGCCAATGTGGTGGGTTCGATCCCCATACTGGCCAATTTATTTATGCACCATTACAAATTGAAAGAAGAATTAAGAGAAATGTGTGAAGATAAAGAATCAAAACGGCCTGTTAGCTCAGTTGGTTAGAGCGTTGTGCTAATAACGCCAATGTCGTGTGTTCGATCCCCATACTGGCCAATTTCTTTATGCATCATTACAAATTGACAGAAAAATTAAGAGGAATATTTAAAGAGTGTGAATCAATACGGCCGGTTAGCTCAGTTGGTTAGAGCGTCGTGCGAATGTCGTGGATTCGATCCCCATACTGGCCAACAGACTATATTTTCTTCTTTTTTTCCCCCCTCATTAAGATAACTAATTAAGATACTAATTTAGATAACTAAAATAATTTTTAGATTTTCTTCTCCCCCGACGAATGCTTCGCAGCTGAAGTAGTTGTTGCTCCCGCCTATTGTCATTCTATCAGCATTCAAAGTCAATAATTTTGTTTACCTAGGTACAACCAATTGTGACCTCATAAACGTATTTTACAAAACCAATTTAACCACCTGGTTGAAAGGAATTTACCAAAAATCAAGGAATTATCGGATTTTGATGAAATTTGATTTATCAATGGATACATTTTATAATGCATTAGATATTTTATTTCAAAACTTTCTGATTTTTTTCAGGTCACTTAATTCTGACCCCCACCCTTATTTGGGGCCAAAAATATCGGTGGGGTTATATAAATTTGAAACTAATTACAGTGTAGATATTTTTACAGACTAAAAGAAAAAAAGTCTCGAAAAATTGTTTTTTAAATTTTTTTACATTTAATTTTCTGATTTGCGGTACTTATTTTCTACCAGAGTAGCTCCCTTAAATGTTTTTTTCTTCTATTCACACCTTTGGTCTTTTGTCTTTTTATTTAGACTGCAGTTAGTTTCGAAAACCCCACCGATATTTTGCGCCTCAAAAATAAGGGGACAGGCTCAAAGTTAAGTGACATATATATATATATATATATATATATATATATATATATATATATATATATATATACTATTGGGCATTGCCAAAGTTGCCGTAAAATCCGTATTTTACAAAATAAATTTAACCTCCTCCGCCCTCCCTCGATTGAAAAATATTTACCAAAAAAAAAGGGAATTATCCGATTTTAATGAAATTTTCAGTGTTGGTTTATTAGGGAGTAGCAAAAAAATCGGCTTCTACGAGTTTTAAAAGCGAATTAAGAATAATTAAATCTATTAAGTTTAAACTTTGTCTAAATCGATAAGTAGTAGCATAATAACCAACATTAAAAAAAGAAAAATATAATTACATATGCAGTTTATTTTAAAAAGATTTAAAACTATTTGTTTTGGTCAATTTCGACGATATCCGCCATTCAGTCTCTTTTTCGATGGTTTTAAGTGCTTGTTTACAATTTTACTGTAACATTCGCGATTGCAAAAAAAATACCAAAATCAGGTAATTATCCGATTTTAATGAAATTTTCAGTATTGATTTAACAATTAATGAATTTTATAATGCATCAGTTATTTTATTTCAAAACTTTAATTTAGTATTTTTGCTATGAAAAATTAATATATAAAATTCATTTAAAATATGAAAATCCTGATGTTAAGTTTAAAATGTTATATTTTTAGATTCTAAAAATAAATATCTACTTAATGCAAACCTTATTTTAGGCGCCAAAAGTAATAAGTTTTGAAGAAAAACTAGATTGAAAATGTACCCCCTCCCCTTTTTAAGGAGAAAAAACATCGATGTATAATTTTTTATTTTATAAAATAATAGCCAATTAAATAATTATCGAAATTAGTAAAAAAGAAATCTCCAAAAATTTAATTATTTATTATTTTTTACATTTATACTTATTTTCTCATAGAAAAGCCACCGTAAAAAAATTTTGTTTGTTTCTATTCTTCGGTCTTTTATCTCATTATTTATACTAATTAGTATCAGGTAAGGACCAACTTGAAACAATTTTACGCCCCCAAAATAAGGGGGTCAAAATTAAGTGACCTGGAAAAAATGAGAAAGTTTTGAAATAAAATAAATAATGCATTATAAAGATCATTCATTGATACATAAACACTGAAAATTTCATTAAAATCCGATAATTTCCTGATTTTTGGTAAATTATTTTTTGTATGGGGGGCTAAAGCCATTTTGTCAAAAACGAATTTTAGGCTCCGTTTGCCAGTCCCTATGATTTATCAATGAATGGTTTTTATAATGCATCAGTTATTTTATTTCAAAACTTGCAATTTTTTTCACATTATAAGGTCACTTAACTTTGACCCCCACCCTTTTTTGGGCCGCAAAATATCGGCGGGGTTATATACTTTCGAAACTAATTACAATATGAAGGGGATTTGTGTGGCCCTTCCTTCCTTAAAAATCGGCATTAAAAATAAATGATCTTTTTTAATCTTGAATCGAACCCGCAACAATGATAGAAAGGGAGAGAAGCAACTACTTTAATCACGAAGCGTTCGAACCCGGGAACCTTCTCGTATTTGCGAAATCTTCTCTTCGAATTCGGGAATCTCCATCCCATAATAGTAAACGTTGTGTATATAACAATAAAGATGAGAATAATAGTAACAAAAAAATGGAGGATAATCTAAAAATGTAACAAAAACTGGAAATCCATTAATAACAATATTTAACTAAATAGTTTAACCTAAATTCAATTAGCAATCATATTGCAGCTAGGGAGCAGAAACAGAGAGAGAGATGGCAGAGCATGGATAGAGAGGGGAGAAGAGAGAGAGATAGAGAGTCTTAAGAGAGAGAGAGAGACAGATATATATATATATATATATATATATATATATATATATATATAGAAGTAAATACACACGCGGTGTGTTTATGATATGGCTTTTTTTAGCCGACAATTTTTGGGAGAATATGTGCTTAATTGAAGTCGTACCTAATTTTTGAAAATTAATTAATTAATAATTAATTAATAAGGGCGGGCATACCTATTTAAATGTAAGGCTAAACAAATCGAGAAAAATCAATCTCTGTATGTACATTTCGGACTATTAGGCCTCATCAGCAGAGCTATAGACAGGAAGACCGCCTTGTGCGTGATTCGAAACCCTGACTGTCAAGCTAACAGGCGAGGACGGTAACCCCTACACCAAACGGACTTTCTTAGATTTTTCGTTTTGTTCAGAAGTAGGTTTTTATTCCTCTTATAGTGACTTTTTCTACACGACAGTATGAGAAGTAAATACACAACCGATGTATTTTGATATGGCTTTTTTTAGCCGACAATTTTTGGGAGAATATGTGCTTAATTCAAGTCGTTCCTAATTTTGAAAGTTAATTAATTAATAATTAATTGATTAGGCGGGCATACCTATTTAAATATAAGGCTAAACAAATCGAGAAAAATCAATCACAGTATGCACATTTCGCCTATATATATATATATATATATATATATATATATATATATATATATATATAATATAGAGATGAGATAAATAATAGATTAAAAAATTGATTAAATAAAAATAATTGCTATAGAACAGTCAAAGTGTAAAAATTAAATCTAAAATTAATAGAATTTTTATTTTAAACGAAAATAAAAACTTCTATTGGCCAGTATGGGGCTCGAACCCACGACATTCGCGTTATTAGCACGACGCTCTAACCAACTGAGCTAACCGGCCGGCGACACGCTGAGCGATCCGCTAACAGTTTATAAATAAATATTGCTCCTCTTACCACTTGATTCGAAAAAGTATCCATGACTAATGCTTGTGTCTAACTCTAAGAATATGCAGCTGATCTGTCAAACTAAGTTGGTGAGGCTCGTTACTAAAATCAAAGCAACTATCTTTTTGTATTTTTTGTATGTTTTTTTTATGTTTTTTTTATTTTTTAATTTTTTTTTCGTTCCCGTTTTCCTTCGTGAAAATGCTTTAACGAAAACACTGTGCACAAAGCATTTTTCTTAGTTATTCAGTTTAATCAATAAGAGAAAAAATGTTTCTCTCTGGACAGAAACTGAAATAAAAACCTAGTCCAGTATCCAATATCCAGCATAGGTCAGAACTAGGAAGATTGTGTTGCGCCATTTTTCTACATGGGACTCTTTTTCTTGAAAAAAAAATTAAAATACGTCTTTTATCTGCAGTCAATCACGGAGCCGTCTCTTAAATTAGGCTGGTACAAAGCCATTGAATGGTAAGTAAGAATGTATAGCGCCATTTTCCCAATAGGCAAGACCTACTTTTTGAGTCAGATAGTCCAGAGTTAAATTCCTGAGTTCAACAAGATCTTATGGGGTTACAAGAGGTTTTGGGTTTCAAGGTTTAAAAGGTGAGCTGTGGTTATTTTTGGTGCGTGTTCCATGGGTTTGCTTTTAAACCCCATCTTTTTTGGTGGTCGCGCTGAAAAGGAAGGAATTCAAGGGAAGAAAAAGAAAAAGAGAGAGACAGAAAGTGGTTTCATGATTTAGGTTTTATTCACTGGTTATAGCCACCACTTGGCAAGGATATATCTCCCTGGCCAGTTGTAGTATCTTGTCCCAGACAAGGCCAGAACTCGAATAGTCGAGAGATTCTCTTTGGGGTCGGAATTGGGTCCTTTTTTTCGCACATGTGCGGAGGGTTCTTCCGGTGAAGGCTCATGGGAGTTTTTTAGTTTTTTTTTATTCTTTAATTTTATTTTAATTTTAATTCCCACAAACTACAATAGGAAATAACTAACTTTTTTTTATTACAGACTATTTCAGGTTTTATAGTTATTTTAGTTTTAGGCCTAAGTTTAGAACCACCCAGTGAGAATCGAGATCAGTTATAAAAGTCTGTATGATGTTCTTACGAATTAATAATTATTGATCTTTTAAAATATATTATTAGTTTCGGTCAGTTCCCACTAGCTGCTCCGGTGGCACAATCGGTTAGCGCGCCGTACTTATAGACAGTAATCTCGTCTGAAACAGTTTGAGATATGCGGAGGTTGTGAGTTCGATCCTCACCTGGAGCAATGGCATTTTTTCAATGTTGAAATTTGAATATGAGCGTAACCGCTTTATATTGATACTAGCCGACCTGTGGATATACCACAGTATGATAATTTATTACAACGTTTGATATGTTTACTTAACAGCTATTTCAAAATAGTTCAATATGTAAAAAATATGATAATCTTAATAGCGAGTTCGATTAATCTTCTTCATTTCATCTTTTCATTATGTTCGATTGAAACAGATTAGTATTATCGCTTCTGTATGCTCACCCCCTCTCCCTCTCTCTCTCTCTATCTATCTATCTCTATCTATCTATCTCCTCATCCCTTTTTATCATATATGTGCTAGAAGGCTGTGGGTTAGGCTCTTAGTGTTCTGGGTAAGTTGTTAATCGGCATCTAATGTGTAGTTCCAATTCTGGAACTCTGGGGAGTGTGGAGTACCTCATCATCGTTATTAATCCCAGGTTCACTCTGAACCGGGGTGGTAGTACCTGTTAGGGTCCCATCTAGAATAGAAAATAATTGAGTTTTTTTATAAAAATGAGTACCATCAAGAATGAATAAAATAGACCGTCTTCGGCATAAAATAACCCAACAAGGGTTGACGTGCCGTAAAGATCCAACCAACCAATCAACTATCATTGGTTTTTTAAAAAAATGTTGTTTTTCTAAAAGCGTTGTCAAAGAAAAATAAAACAAAACAAAAAATAAACAAACTTTTAAATTGTTTTTAGTAACGAGACTCACCAACACGTCTTGGTAATGAGGTAATTCAGCAAAAACCTTTGCTACTAAGCATTCGTTGTGTTAAAAGAAAATTGTAAAATTATCAAATTCATGTCTTTTTTAAGTGACAAATAAAATCGGTATGGCCAGTATGAGGCTCGAACCAATGACATTCGCGTTAACCAACTGAACAAACACACACACACACACACACACATATATATATATATATATATATATATATATATATATATATATATATATATATATATATATTATATATATATATATATATATATATATATATATATATATATATATATATATATATATATATATATATATATATATATATATATATATATATATATATATATATATATATATATATATATATATATATATATATATACAAGGTATTTTTTACTATATAACAATTTTTTCTTAAGGTACCCCCATTTTTCGGCATACATGTCCGGTACCTAAACTTTGACCCCGCCCTGATGAAAGCCGTATTGGAAATTCGCGCATTCAAAATCAGCATTCAAATAAATGCTTTTGTTAATCTTGAATCGAACCCGCAACAATCGAAACAATGATAGAGAGGGAGAGAACCAACTACTTCAGCCACAAAGCGTTTAACGCGACAGAGGAAAATCTGAATATTATCTTGATTATTTTAATAAAATAAAATAAAACGTATTGGCCAGTATGGGGATCGAACCCACGACATTCGCGTTATTAGCACGACGCTCTAACCAACTGAGCTAACCGGCCGGCGACACGTTGAGCGATCCACTTACAGTTTATAAATAAGTATTGCTCCTCTTACCACTTGACGATTCCGAAAGAGCAACAACGAGTGATGGAAAAGAATCTTCGACCCAGAAAAGAAAAAAAAAAAACTGTTCTGTCAAACCAGGCTGGTGAGGCTCGTTACTTAAATCAAAATAACTATCCGTTTGTTTTTGTTTTTTTACGATCATGTTTTACCAACGAAAAAAAAAACATATAAATCCCGAAAACTTTTTTCTTAGTTATTCAATCATAAAATTATCGAATTTATATCTTTTTTAAAAGAAAAAAAAACCAAATTGGCCAGTATGGGGCTCGAACCCACGACATTCGCGTTATTAGCACGACGCTCTAACCAACTGAGCTAACCGGCCGACGTCTGATACGATGAGTCAGCAAAGTGAATATAAATAATCTGTTCACGTGTTGATTCTGAATGATGTTTGATATTTCTAGACAATATCCAGAACGTAGGAAACAGAGATAACTACTAATGTTCTACTCCCAAAACCAGGTTGGTGAGGCTCGTTACTAAAAACATTGTTTTTAGTAACGAGCCGCACCAACCTGATCTTTTGTAGTTTTTTTTTCTCTTTTTTTTTTTTTTTTTTCGTCCCCATTTCGTACGTTTGATCACCTTTCTTTTAAAAAAGACGAATTAAACTTTGGCTTGTGCAATAACAGCAGCACAGTGGTAGGAAGATTGTGTTGCGCCATTCGTCAAAGTCCTAAAAACCTGATCCTAGTAAATCTTCACTTCTATATGGACCCCGGATATATAAATATCCCAGCGGCGAGGGTACACGATTC
>CM042164.1:6303408-6338408 GCA_023376005.1 Doryteuthis pealeii | reverse complement strand
GTGGCGCAATCGGTTAGCGCGCCGTACTTATAGACAGTACAACGATTGTTGAGGAATGCGGAGGTTGTGAGTTCGACCCTCACCCGGAGCAAGACCTTTTTTTTTTCCTATCGTTATATAAATATTTGAAATAATAACGGTCTCGTGTCGTTTGTTAAATTTGATTTTGGGTTTAACGACTTTTTCATATTTTTATTTTTCACTTTTTAGGCTCACTAACAAGAATTTACTAAACTAGCTTGTTAACCATAACCATTTTCTGATGTTGTCGTACTGGCCTCCTGCCCTAAAAATACACTACGCAGCGCCAACTGAAAAATTAACCAGTGCTAGTTATTAACCGAATGGTGGTTTGAAGGCGTTTTTATCGACAAATTAATGCGAGAAGAAACCGATATTCTACAGGCCTCCTCCCCCCCCCCCACCACCACCTGGTTTTATATCGACAAGTAAAAGTGAATATTTTAAGCTGGGACGACAGAATCCGAAAACACCCGATAGTAGGATGAAATGAGCTCAGGAGACAATAATTCTCTTTATCCCGGAGCCGTCCCCCCGACCCGCTTACTGCTGGCTCATGGTGTCCCATCCTCCTCGCGTGATAAGATATATTATTTTTAATGTTACAATTAGTCAGAGCAGATATAGGTGGCCGGTTAGCTCAGTTGGTTAGAGCGTCGTGCTAATAACGCGAATGTCGTGGGTTCGATCCCCATACTGGCCATTAGATATATACAATTTTTTTCGTTTAAAAGAGAAATAAGAATTCATTCATTTTTTATTTCATTTTCACACAATGAATGCTCTTGTTTTTATTTAACCATTTTTTTAATAGTTGGTTAGATTAAATGGTCTCTCTCTCTCTCTCTCTCTCTCTTCTCTCTCTCTATATATATATATATATATATATATATATATATATATATATATATATAAAACTCTCTTTCTCTGTCTCTCTCTCTATTTATCTATCTATCTATCTCTCTAACTCTCTCTCTCTCTCTATATATATATATACATCTCTCTCTCTCTCTCTCTCTCTCTCTATCTATCTATCTATCTATCTATCTATCTATCTATCTATCTATCTATCTATCTATCTATCTATCTATCTATCTATCTATCTATTTCTCCAAAGAAGACGAAGAGACACTCCGTTTATATATTAAAAAAATCAATGCCGAAGTAAAAATATATTTTTAGATATGTGAACACAGAGTGTCTGCTCCGGTGGCGCAATCGGTTAGCGCGCCGTACTTATAGACAGTACATTAATTGTTGAGGAATGCGGAGGTTGTGAGTTCGACCCTCACCCGGAGCAAGACCTTTTTTTTTTTAATATATATATATTTAAAATAATAACGTTCTCGTGGCGTTTTTCAAATTTGATTTTGGGTTTGAGGACTTTTCATATTTTTTATTTTTCACTACAACCCTTTGTTATGGTTAACAAGCTAGGTTAGTAAATCCTTGTTAGTGAGCCTAATACATGTCGGTGGGGGTGGGGGTAGAAAGTCTGACGGTATTCCCTAGCGGAGGAGTAAGACCCCCCCCCACACACACACACACCAAAAAACAGAGTGTTCCGGGTATGAGACTAGACTGCATTCCTCTCTTTAGTTCTTTCGATCAAGGGAGTGTGGAGTATCTTTTCATTATCATTACTCCCAGATCTATTCTGACCCGGAGTGGTAGTAACTGCTTGGGTTCCATTTATGGGTCAAATCTATCACCCACACAAGAAGAGAAAAAAGAAACAAGGTAACAAACAGCGACCGCCCACACACCACTCAACAGATGATACGACTACTATAAAAGCAGCCAGGTCCGGCCAGTCAAACTTATGTTTTCGAAAAATTAAACGAAATAAAACGAGACTCAACACTTTAAAACCGAGTCTCTGATATTCCATTCCTAATGCTTCACACTAAAGCCCAAACAATATATATATATATATATACACACACACACACACACATACACACACACACACACATATATATATATATATATATATATATATATATATATCAACTAGAAGCATACGTGGATCCCTAAACAACATATATATATATATATATATATATATATATATATATATACTGAGAGAGAGAGAGAGAATGAGAGAGAGAGAGAGAATGAGAGAGAGAGAGAGAGAGGGAGAGAGAGACCATTTATATATATAACCTAAAACAAAAAAATATTTTTCTAATTTTTATATATATATAGTCATCCAGAGACACGTTTTTCGATTTATCAAGTCTCTTCAGTGTGGCTAGACATTTTGTGAGCTACTTACAGCCGGGATAGAACTCCAATCGGACAGTCGGACAGCATAACCGCTCAGCCATCGTCACCTACAGAATGCGAAGGGGATTTTTAACTGTTTCAATACACACATCTGTATGTATGTAAAGGCCGCCATAGAGTGCTCCATCCCTTTTATAGGAGAGCGTTGCGTTTATGCTTTAGTTGGCGATCGTCAGCGAACCCCCACTCCCAAGTGCTCAACCCCAGGGATATGGGGAGAGAGAGAGAGAGAGAGAGAGAGAGAGAAGAGAGAGAGAGAGAGAGAGAGAGCATGTATATATAAGCTAAAACAAAAAATATTGACTGAATGCAAACAACTGTGTGAAAATAAAATCTCAAAATTATCGAATTGGTGAGGTTGGTGAGGCTCGATACTTAAATCAAAATAACTGTCCTTTTGTTTTTGTTTTTTTTTACGATCATATTTTTTTTTTCTTCCATCCTTAAAATACTTTAACGAAAAAACTATGTATAAATCACGAAAACTTTTTTCTTAAGTTATTCAGCCTTAGAGTTATAGAATTCATATCTTAAAAAAAAAAAAATGATGATTAATGGCCAGTATGGGGCTCGAACCCACGACATTCGCGTTATTAGCACGACGCTCTAACCAACTGAGCTAACCGGCCTATGACATGATTTTCAGGCAGTTAACAGTTTATAAATAAATTCTGCTCCTCTTACCACTTGATTCAGATAAGAGTAAGGACAAAAGATGGAAAAGAAACCTCGGCTAATGATTGTGTCTCTAAGTTAAAGCAGTTGATCTGTCGAATCAGGTTGGTGAGGCTCGTTACTATATATATATATATGAAGAAAAATGTATATAAAATCTGTATAGGTATATGTAGTGTCTACATCTTAAAGATTAAAACATCTTATCTTGTCACGTGAGAAGGATAGAAGGTAATTTATGAGGAAGTGCGTCCCGGTCTCCTGCCTCAAAAATTGCTACCCGGTGACTATCAAAATAACAACCCCAGTTCGTCGTAATTCTTGTTTATTTATCGTAATTTGTCGTAATTCTTGTTTAGATATGAAGATGGATATATAGTTTGGAATAGACTGAGATAGATAGATAGATAAACAAACAAAATAATATAGATAGATATGAACAAATGGAGATAGATAGATATTTCGACAAGTAAATGTATTGGGGGGGGGACTCGCATCTTTTTTGTTGTAATTCTTGTTTATTTAAACTAAAAACAAGACATTAAACAAACATGAATAAAATTTTTTTTAGTATTTAAAGTAATATAGATAAATATGAACAAATTGAGATAGATAGATAGATAGATAGATAGATAGATAGATAGATAGATATGAAGATGGATAGTTTTGAATAGACTGAGCTGGGTTGTTATCTTAATAGTCACCGGGTAGCAATTTTTGAGACAGGAGACCGGGACGCACTTCCTCATAAATCACCGGATGGAACACCATCAGGTACTAATGTCAGCCAGCAAGGGGGGGGGGCTGACATTCTTGTAAGCCCCGGGATAAATAGAATTGTTGGCCCCTTAGCCTATTTTATTTTTCTATCCATTATTATAAACAAACACACCACCCACCAATTTTAAACAAATGATTTTCGATTGAATTCGTATAAATCTCTATTAAACTCAGATTTCAAAACAGTTTTCATGCCGTATGCTCTGTCTTTGGTCGTACACTCTTAGATTTGAAATTTTTACAAATTCAGACGAGAAAAAAAATCATTTTTAAAAGGGAGGGGGTATAAAATATTGAAAATATTGCCCATAGATTTGCCGATAAAAATTTGGTGCGGGGGCGTGTAAAATATCTACATTAATTTGCCGACAAAAAGCGACAAAAATACGACTCGGAAAATATCTTAAGTTGGGCCAGAAATTCGCCTGACACCGGCATGCTAAAACATCACTGTCAAAAAGAACCCACGGCCATTCCAAACACACGTTATTGATTGGCGCAGGATAAAATCTCCCATTCAAGAAATAACTATGAACCCAGAAATAAAGTCTGAAACCTCAAAAGTATCTTTTGTCTTTGTCTCTTCTTTTCTTTTCCTTTAATTCCTTTTCAGCCAGATAACCCCCAAGAAGGAAGAACCACATATAATAGGGTTTAAAAGAAACAACATGTGAACACACACCAAAAATAACCCTAAAGGCCTGTAGTAATGTTGGGATAGAGTTGAGTGGAAAAGGCTTACCTTCCCTTGCCGCCAGGGCTTGCCACTAAGTGACATTACTACCTGGCGATTTAAACTCAGCTCGGGAAGCTATCTCACTTTCATTTGGCATCCACAAAGATGTACAAGACAAGTTGTATCTCTGCCCATTACAATACAATAAGTGACTTTTTTTTATTCCCGTTTACGAGCCTCAAGATTAACTCTACAAGAACACTTTCTTCCTTCCTAACGACGTTCGTTTTGGTATTATCTGCGTTATTCGGACTATTGTCCTCATCTTTATTGTTATCTGTACAACGTTTCGGCCGATGTGCTCTCCGGCCTTCTTCGGGCATTTCTTGTCGGACTCGGGAACATGGTCCAATTAGACACATGGCCTAGTGTATAAAGGAGTTAGGTTAAGACAATTTTAAGTGACAGTTATTTCTAGACTGCAGGTTCAATCCCGGGCAAGGGCAGCAGTAACATAGAATAATAATTAACACAGCTTAACGCTTCTACCCCAGCTATGGTTTGCGGAATGAGAACAGGATACCCCTGTGGACTGAATAAAGGGTTAGGTTCAAAGTTCCGTGATGGCTCCCGATTACGACAAGAATGTTCCCGAGTTCGAAAAGAAGGTTCCCGAGTCCGAGAAGGTTCCCAAGTCCGACAAGAAATACCTGAAGAAGGCCGGCGGGCATATCGGCCAAAACGTTGTACAGATAACAACGAAGATGAGGACAATAGTCCGAATAAAGCTGATAATACTAATCATCAAGCCTCATCTCAAACATTTAGAGAGACGTTTGTTTTGTGTCGACGTTTTATGTAAATGTGCTCATGTTTCCATGACGTCCGTCATGTGTCGCTTCAGGATGGAGTGCTCGAGCCGCCTTACCTCAAACTTCTTACAGCTACCATCTGCCTGTCTTTCCAAGAGGATGTGTACCCAGCCCAACCCCTTCTGTCAAATGGTCCTTATCGCTGAAACTGAATTCCGCAAGGGCATCGATGTCGACCCCATATCGAGACGCTCTCCTGTCCTGACACCAGTTCGTCGTTTGGGATTTCGCGATCTCTCAAGATCGAGAAGTGTCCAGACATTCCAGGTGGCTATTCTCAGCGTTGTTTTTTGTTGTAATATTTTCTTGTTTTCACCCAGCTAATGTGGACATCCGTCTCTGGCCAGTTTGATAGGTGAACCGGCATTTGTTTATGTCTGCTTTTCTAGACACTTCCCAAATGGCTGGGTGAACAGTGTTACCCGAAGGGGCTGCCCAGTCACCCACAACCTCGCCGAGGCACGTTGCTGTTCAACCAGCAAAGCAGTGACGTTAGGTAGGTCACGAGTCACGCCGAATGTAGATTCACATCGGCATGCTTCCAGCCCGTCAAGCCGCACACGTCACCATTCCTCCATCACTGTGGGACTTGTAGAAATATCTGCACTTGTTTTTGTTTTACATGTTGTGCGCTTGTGCGACACGCATCGCATGCTTTCCTTTCCCAAAGTCAAGTATCAGTGACATGCCGAGGCAAGATGACTGAGAGACTTTGGAGAACGCAGGTGGATGATCTGACGAGATCTACGGGTTCACCACACCGAATATATATGTGTATATATATATATATATATATATATACAGTTGGAGAAAATATTTTTCCCTACCACGGTTTCGGTGTTCAAGGTATACCTTCCTCAAGAGAACTACAGAGGAAGGTGTAAATACTCTATATTTTACGAGATATATTGAGCCCTTTTGGGTTAACTATTTATGATACTGCAATGAAAACGTGGTAGTAACTTTTTGATAAATATATATATATAGCATACTATATATATATATATATATATATATATATATATATATATATATATATATATATATATATATATATATATATATATATTTGTGTGTGTGTGTGTGTGTGTGTGTATTGGACTTCAGAGACGCAGAAGCGCCTGTAACTTCAGGGGCACAATAATTATATAGTTTTCCGAGACTGCAATGCTGATATTATATATTCATATATACATACATATATACATATGTGTGTGTATGTGTGTGTGTGCCGAAAAATGTTTGGTTG
This sequence comes from Doryteuthis pealeii, assembly GCA_023376005.1. Taxonomy (NCBI): domain Eukaryota; kingdom Metazoa; phylum Mollusca; class Cephalopoda; order Myopsida; family Loliginidae; genus Doryteuthis; species Doryteuthis pealeii. The sequence continues at coordinate 6,331,846 of CM042164.1, read as the reverse complement.
AGATTGTTCCTAATAATTGATAGAAGGGGTATTTTCTGATGTTGTCGTACTGGCCTCCTGCCCTAAAATACGCTACGCAGTTTCCATTTCAAATTGTTTTATTCTTTAATCTTTTAATGAATTTGATGATTTTACTTACTTAGGGTACAAACTCGCTGTCATTGAATTTTTTACTCTCACCCCTAAGGCAATATGTTTCAAAAATCTATCTTTACATCGCCAAGAGGGTGTTTTTTATTTTGTACTAGTGAAGTTAATGAAGCATGGTGACTGTCAGTTTCTCACCTTTCCGAATTTCAAACCACTTAGTTTGAATATCGCATAGGTGAGAAGCTGTCAGCTACAAAGCGCTATTGAATTCATGTCTTCACTACCCTAAGCTGAAAAACTGACCAGTGCTAGTTATTAACCGAATAGCGGTTTGAAGGCGTTTTTATCGACAAATTAATGCGACAAGAAACCGATATTTTACAGGCCTCACCAACACCACCAACACCACCACCACCTGGTTTTATAGCGACAAGTAAAAGTAAATGTTTTAAGCTGGGACGACAGAATCCGAAAACACCCGATTACTATCGGAGCTCAGGAGCCAATAATTCTTTTTATCCCGGAGCCGTCCGTACCCCCGCTTCCTGCAGGCTGATATTAGTCCCTCATGGAGTCCCATCCTCCTCGCGTGATAAGATATGTTATTGTTAATGTTCCAGTTGCGCGCTGATCATATAGGTGGCCGGTTAGCTCAGTTGGTTAGAGCGTCGTGCTAATAACGCGAATGTCGTGGGTTCGATCCCCATACTGGCCATTAGATATATATTTTTTTTACTTTTTTTTTTTTTTTTTTTCGTTTAAAAGAGAAATAAGAATTCGATCATTTCTTATTTCATTTTCACACAATGAATGCTCTTGTTTTTATTAAATTATTTTTTTAAATTCTAGGTTAGATTATATGCTCTCTCTCTCTCTCTCTCTCTCTCTCTCTCTCTCTCTCTCTCTCTCTCTCTCTCTCTCTCTCTCTATCTATCTATCTATCTATCTATATCTTTCTCTCCAAAGAAGAGAAAGAGACACTCCCTTTATATATTAATAATTAAAAAATCAATGCCGATAATTAAGTAAAAATATCCTTTTAGATATGTGAGCCGATAGTGTCTGCTCCGGTGGCGCAATCGGTTAGCGCGCCGTACTTATAGACAGTACAACAATTGTTGAGGAATGCGGAGGTTGTGAGTTCGACCCTCACCCGGAGCAAGACGTTTTTTCTTCTTTTTATATATATTTAAAATAATAACGTTCTTGTGGCTTTTGTCAAATTTAATTTTTGGGTTTGACGACTTTTCATATTTTTATTTTCACTACAACCCTTGGCTATGGTTAACAAGCTAGGTTAGTAAATCCTTGTTAGTGAGCCTAATTCATGTCGGTGGTGGTGGGATGGAAAGCCTCACGGTATTCCCTAGCGGAGGAGTAAGACACCCACACACACAAAAAAAAAAAAAAAAAAAAAAAAAAAAAACAGAATGTTCAGCGCCTACTGAAAATTGACCAGTACTAGTTATTAACCGGATAGCGGTTTGAAGGCGTTTTTATCGACAAATTAATGCGAGAAGGAACCGATATTTTACAGGCTACCACCTGGTTTTATATCGACAAGTAAAAGTAAATATTTTAAACTGGGACGACAGCATCTGAAAACACCCGATAGTGAATGAGTTCAGGAGTCAATAATTCTCTTTATACCGGAGCCGCCAACCCCCCCCCCCCGCTTCCTGCTGATATTAGTCCCTCATGGTGTCCCATCCTCCTCCCGTGACAAGATATTATTTTTAATGTTACAGTTTCACGTAGTTGATATAGGTGGCCGGTTAGCTCAGTTGGTTAGAGCGTCGTGCTAATAACGCGAATGTCGTGGGTTCGATCCCCATACTGGCCATTAGTAATATTTAAATTTTTACAATTTTTTTTTTTTTGTTTAAAAAGAAATAAGAATTCGATCATTTTTTTATTTCATTTTCACAAAATGAATTCTCTTGCTTTTATCTAATAATTTTTTTTTTAATTGGAGGTTCGATTATAATCTCTCTCTCTCTCTCTCTCTCTATATATATATATATATATATATATATATATATATATATATATATATATAAATATATATATATATATATTTATATATATATATACATACACAAATATGTATATATACATATATATATCTATATACACACACACACAAACACACACACACACACACACACACACACACACACACACACACACACACATATATATATATATATATATATATATATATATATATATATATATATATATATGAGACACTCCGTTTATATATTAATAATTAAAAACATCAATGCCGATACTTAAGTAAAAGTATCTATTTAGATATGTGAATCTATTCGTGATTGCTCCGGTGGCGCAATCGGTTAGCGCGCCGTACTTATAGACAGTACAAAAATTGTTGAGGAATGCGGAGGTTGTGAGTTCGACCCTCACCCGGAGCAGGATTTTTTTTTTTTTCGTAGAGAAAATAGTAATTTTTGATTTCTTTTTCTTGTCGATTTTGACATAGAATGTAACCCTTTTATTCATATGCTGAGGGCTTGAGTAATGATTAAGTTATCGATCTACATGCTCAATCCCCCTCCCATCTCTTCAGTCAATCATTGTGACATGCATGCGATAAGCCAATTTGTTAAGATATTTGACAATTCAAAAATTCAGCAGAGATAATGGTTTCTTATAAAAAAAATAATATTTTTAGTCTCATCTGTTTTGTCGTGTTTGCTGGTCTTGGTTCGCTACGGTGGCGCGATCGGTTAGCGCGACGTAATTATGGACAGTATGTTATGTTAAATCAAGTTAGGCTGAGTTTGTTAGTTCGATCCTCACTGGGAGCAGCCTTTCATTTTTTTTATTAAGAAATCAGAAATTATACAATTCTGCCTTCTTTTTTTTAAATATGGTAAGGTATACTTACTTATGGATGGTATTGTTCTGTATGCCTATTTTAATCCGCTCACAGCGGCTCACTCGCTTATTTAATGAAAATTAAACACTAAAGTAAAAATTAAATAAAATAAAATAAATCTAATGAAAAATAAATTTATTTAAGGTAATTAATTTTACGAACTAAAAAAAACACACACCAAGATTCAGTGGCGTAGCGAGAGTGTGTGCTGCTCGGGACAGACCTTGGGTTTGATCTTCCCACCCCCAAGCCGCTGCACAAAAAAACAAAAACAACATACAGGCTTATCCTTATAGCCTTTAGCAGAACTAAAATTGCTGCTACCATAAAAGTGTTGCCCGGGTTGAACTGGCCCCTAGCCCTCACTCATAGCTCCGCCATTGCTTAGGGAGGGTATTATGGAATTTGATTTTAATAGGGACAATAGAATCCCTATAAAAGATATCGAGATATTAAAGGGTGTCATAAGTACAAGAACAACACTTTCTAGTTTGTTTTTTGTTTTTGTTTTTTTGGGGGGGGTCTTTTCTTCTTTTTTTTTTTTTTTTTTTTGGTAACGAGCATCACTAACCGGCTTCGGCAAGAGAGAGTCAGTAGCAATTTATATCTGATTGTACACTCCCACTTACCTCGTGTTAAATAATACGACACGCGGCAAGATAAGCGAAATCATTCTATTTATATTTAGCTGGGGTTGTTCGCTGTCGGCGGCCGGTTAGCTCAGTTGGTTAGAGCGTCGTGCTAATAACGCGAATGTCGTGGGTTCGAGCCCCATACTGGCCAAAAAGACGTTTTGTGCTTAAAAAATAAGTTAATGAGTCATGGTTAACAAGTTAGTCTCGCAGATCCATTACTACTAAATAGCGAGTTGGATTATTGGTAGATGCCCATACTTGCGACTTTGTTTCACATCCTATCCTTGGTGAACGGGTTGGGTAAATATAGGGACTGCCAATTTCGTTGTCATATGCGTATTTTACAAAATAAGTTTACCCCCCCCCCCACACACACACACACACATTTTGAAAATAAAATAAAGTAAGTAAGTAAAGTCGTCGGGGCGGCCTAAAGTCGTTATCAGCCAATCAGCGAGGGAGTCCCCTTTTCACTTGTGCTAGACCAAGGAGATTATTTTAGCGTATGAGGTGGAGTGCCACACCTACCGTCAGCTCCTTACTTTACCGCACATATCCCTGTGCCACTCATATGCTGAGTTGGCGAGGACCGAATCGAACTATGAACCTTGTGGTTTCTAGCCGAACGCTCTACCAACTGAGCTAACCCGGCCCATAAAATTCAGGGAATTATCGAGTTAGCACAATCCTATAGGTGCTAAGGCTTGACATAACCAGCCGATTGATTGTAGGGGTCCCCTCTAAGTTTTTTTTTTGTTGGCATCCTTCAGTCTACTAAAGACGATGTCGTAGTATCCTTTTTTTAAAATTTATCTGCAACTGCGTGAGTGGCTGAACAGACCAATTTTTGAATGGCAATCTCTGGTGCAGTGACTGCAAACAAACAGTGATGCTTGCTGGAGTTGCTGTTGTCTCTCCTTCATTTTGGCTCTTTTTTCTGTTGCGGCTACTTTCCTCTTTTTTTCACTCCTTTTCGTTCCTTGTTTGACGAGGAGGCGCCAGGTCGCACGGCCTTCTGCACAAGCCTCCCATGTGTTGGTGTTGATGTGTCATGTCTTCATGTCCCTCTTGCAGATATCTTTAAAGCGCAGGCGTAATCTCCCTACCGGTCTGGTGCCCTCTACTAATTCGCCATTCAGTAGGTCTTTGGGATGCGGCCCTTGTCCATCCTCCTGACGTGACCAAGCCAACACAAGCGTCTCTCGCAGATGATGGCGGGCATGCTGTTCATGTTTGCTCGTTCCAGCACGTCTGTGTTGGGCATTTTGTCCTGCCAGTGTATGCGTAGAATGCAGTATAGGCATCTGAGGTGGAAATTGTCCAGTTTCCTCACGTGGCATGAGTATGTGATCCAGGCTTCGCTACTTTATAGGAGAGCACTGATAACACACGCTTTGTAGACGCGCAGTTTGGTTCTCTTAGTAAGGCTGGCATCGTCACAGACTCTCTGGCTAAGTTTGGCCATAACTGCCGCCGCTCACGCGATTCTGTTGTTGAGTTCACTGTCAGTGGAGACTGAATTGGCAATAGTGGACCCAAGGTACTTGAAGCTCTCCACTGCTTCCAGGCTGTGTCCGTTGATGACAATGTTTGGAGGGGTGTCTATACTTTGTGCCATGACTTTTGTCTTATTTAGACTTATGGTAAGCTCGATCTCATTACAGCCTGTGTGAGTCGACTGACAGGCTGTTGCAGGCCGTGGTCAGGGTGTGACGTTAAGGCTGTGTCATCAGCGAATAGCATTTCCCGAATGAGGACTTTTGTGACTTTGGTCTTAGCTTTATGACGAGCGATGTTGAACAACTTGCCGTCAGCTCTGGTGTGTATGTAGACTCCCTCACTGCAGTCCTTGAAGGCGTACTGGAGAAGCAAGGAGAAGAATATGCCGAACAGTGTAGATACAAGGACGCAGCCCTGCTTCACTCCACTGCTGACTGGAAATGCCTAGGATGTTGCACCAATAAAACAAACTGTGCTGTGCATGTTTTCGTATAAGTCTGGGCGGGCAGCCTATCTTCTGTAGCAATTTAAAAAGTCCGCTCCGGCTGACCAGGCAGAATGCTTACGTTAGGTCTATGAATGCTGTGTATAGTGACATCTGCTAAGCTGGCACTTTTCCTGCAGCTGGAATAGTGAGAAGATCTTGTCCACACTGTGACTCCGGATAGATGTGAGATGCAAGGGTCTGCAGACGCGCCAGTGTAACACGAGCAAAAACATTTCCAACAATGCTGAGGAGGGAAATGCTCTGGTAATTGTTGCAGTCGCTCCTATTTCCTTTGTTCCTGTATAGGGTGACGATGGTAGCATCCCGCATGTCCTAAGGGATGGGTCCTTGTTCTAGCTAGCTACTAATAAATCAACACAGGAGAGGGAGGAGAGGTCATACACACATGGTCATATATAGAACAATTTGGAAGCGCGTGGTGTAATGGTTAAAGTCATGGGAAATGGACTCGTCGCCCCGAGTTCAAATCCTGGCTATGGTAATTGCATTTCACTTAGCGCTAATATCCTTGGGAAAGGTATGGATCCTACTCTCCCTCCAGCTATGGATAAATAGTAGGGCAGACTGGGCTCTTTGACCTTGGTTAGGCAACCGGTCTAGGAGAAGGAAAACTCTGAATTCAAACCTGCTGAACTCTGCTTAAGAAATTGACCTTGTGTCACATCCTGCTCGTGCGGAGGGGTTGGTAAATATATATATAGAACAATTTGAAATTAAAATTAAATAGAGTAAAAGGAAAGAGAAAGAATTAAAGTTAGACTAAAGGACCAAAGTAGAGTGTTGCAAATCACAGACTGCTCAACCACGAGGATTCCGTCCTGAAGCATCACCGGTCACCACCCACAGCCAATAGGTAACCCCATTGGGGCGGGGTCTTACCCCTCTGCAGAGGAGCAGTTTGCTTATTCTACAGCCCCAACCGACAGGGTGGGCAAATGATGATAATACCACCGAGTTTATTATAGGTACCAACATTTTTGATATCATAGACGTATTTTACAAAATCAAATCATTATTGCTGATTGAAAAAAAAATTACCAAAAATCAGAGAATTATTTAATTTTTGACCACCAGGATTTTTTTTTTTAAGCGGCTGTTTTGGATTTTTCGGCCTCTTCTTCTTCTGTGCATCTCACGCACATGGGTTAGACTTTTATGTCTACACCCTTCTCGTGTGGGGGCTTCTGCCCCTTAACGCAATACTAGTAAGTGACATTGCCCTATGGGCCCTCCATAACTATCCATTATTTCTATATGTACATTTATGTATCTCTTGTATACCTCCTTATTGTATCTCTATTCATGAATGTGTTCTTTTTTATATCCTCTTTGTATTTCTGTTATATGTATCATTTCCATGTGCTTGTAGTAAAGTCCTTTGTGTATGTTTAACACTCGTGACGGAGTTGTTTTGTTCAACTTATTATAACTTTGAACCTAACATTACCATTTGGATCTGTTACTTTCGTTCAGCAGTTGTAGGGTTGGCGCAGTGGCCTATTGTCGGTATCAGCCGGACAGCGAGTCTATCTCATTTCGCTAGCGCTAGACCAGGGAGATTGCTCTCTCTTGCTTCTCGGAACTTGACACACATGGGTTAGACATTTATGTCTACACCCTTCTCGCGTGGGGGCTTCTGCAACTGGGTCTATGTCAGTGATCCTCAACCTGGATTCTACGCCTCATTGAGGGGGGGGGGCAATTCAATAATAATAGGCGGGCAATATGAAAAATATAGTAATATCAACATTTTTTTTCATTTTACCCTATATGGGTAAAAATTATAAATTTATAGGGTAAAATTGTAATTACAACCTAGCTGAGCACAACAGCTTGTGCAATCTGGTCAAGTGTTCACCCACTAATGTTATCGTGCATCTGGCACCAGCTATATGCGTGGCTTCTGACTTTGCAGTTCTTCATCTGTACCCCTCCCTCGCAATTATACACATTATAAAATGGATCTTATTTTATTAAATTTGAAATTAAACCCTTTAGTTTCATTTGAAAGATACAATTTTTTATGTTATACTTCTTCAAAACGGATATTGTTATATCATACTAAACAATTAAGAGGTGGGGGACATGAAGAAATTTGTGATAAAAAAGTGGGGCATGGTGCTAAAATGGTTGGGAACCACTGGTCTATGTGGATGTGAGGCCAATGGCAACTCAGTGAACCTATTACGGTTGTCAAGCTGAAAGCATCGGTTCCCGCTAGATCACCAAAGTTAAGCCAGTTCAATACTGAATTGGATGACCACTTAAGCAACAGCAGGTACTGTAGGCATCCTTAATCCTTTATTTATCAAAAACGATTTGGTTCGGCATTAAATGACCCGGAAAGGGTTGGTAGACCCTTAAAACAACTAACCAACTAATTAGAGTGGACCTGGGAGTATTAGCAACGAAGGGGTGATTCCAGAGCCCCAGAAATGAAGAAGTACTACCATGTGGCACTTTAGAGTCCCACTCGGAATACCCTTTTTTGGGCAGGTTTATCATGACCCCTACTGAGGATGCAGTCGACATATTCAAATGTGTGTGTGTTCTTGTTTTGTTTTTTGTTGTTTGTTTGTTTTTCCTTTTTTTTTTTTTTTTTTTTTCAATCGGCTGAACTTGACCTGTAGAAATGGGGGGGTAAGATATGAATAGGTATTCAGGTGTATTGCTTTATTTACAAGGCAAAAAAAGAGGAGCGACTCTCCTGTTATTCATTCATATCCGGGTAAGAACGCCGGAGTTAGAATCCATCCCACACGGAATACCCTTTTTTGGCGTGGGTATCTTGACCCACACAGTGAGAATAAAAAAAGCCTTAAATACCATGGGTATCGTGGTTATGGACCATTTCCACTCTTGAGGCTAAATAAAAGATATCAGTGGTCTGAAGAAGCTCGTGGGCATACTCACGAGTGGAAATGGTCCATAACCACGATACCCATGGTATTTAAGGCCTTTTTATTCACAAATACCTTTGCTCTGTTTACAATAATTAAACATTGAGCTCTCAAACGGAACCTGAACTCTACAACAAACGACAGGTAGAGAATAGGACCAGCCTAGAATCACCTTGTACAAGAAACTTGGTACCACATATATATATATATATATATATATATATATATATATATATATGAATTAATTAACAAAATTAGGTATGACTTTAATTAAGCACATAATCTCCCACAAATTGTCGGCCTTCGCCATTTCAAACACATTGTTTGACTACTTCATATATATATATGTGTGTGTGTGTGTGTGTGTGTGTGTTTGTTTGATTGTTTGTTTGTTTTGTTTGTTTGGTTTAGTTTTTTGGTTTTTTGGTTTGATTTTCTTTTTCTCGTGTTACATAATTATTAGATTCTTAATATTTATGTACAGTAGTGTAGAAATCAAAATGGCTGTTATAAGTTGCAGCCCACGGCCTTGAAGGATGAGTGACAAGGCTTGAACTCATCCTGATCCTTTCCGGTGGATACCGTGAGAATCGGTGGAGGAGACCCTCTTCCGGTTTAGATTAGAAATAGATTTTTAGTCAGATCGGCCAAGACCACGACTGTGGTAAGTCGTGTTATGCACGCGGCCGACTCAATCTGCGCAGGTAGTCTGGTGGGGGATTTCGAGAAAAAAATATGATCTAAGTAAATCGAAGTCTTGTGTTATTATCTAATAACTACCAATGATACAGGGTTTCTGATAAAGAGAAATCCCCAATGGAAGACCAGACACGAAGTCCCCAAGAAGAAGTCCAGACCCTAGAAGAGATGTTAGAAGAGACGCTACAAGAACTTAGGGTATCAAAGACGATAGAAGAAGACGTAAGACAGAAAAGACGTCAGAAGAATAGAACAATAGAAGTAAGTAAAGAGGTATACAATACTCGATCGACTGAACTTGACCTGTAAGAATGTGTGTATGAGCATGAATATGTATTCAGGTTGATTGCTCTATATACAAGACAAAAAAGAGAGCCGACTCTCCTGTTGTTTATTCATATCCGGGTAAGAATGCCGGGGCTAGAACATGTCTCGACAGTCTCTGTTGGGGTAGTAGCTGAGCTATTCGTACATTGAAAAAGAAACAAAAAGCATACACAGTTCAAACTTAACAGGAGGCGTATATGAAAGAAAAAGAAAAAAATATTTTAAAAAAGCGCTTGCTCCGGGTGAGGATCGAACTCACAACCTCCGCATTCCTCAATATTTGAAGTACTGTCTATAAGTACGGCGCGCTAACCGATTGCGCCACCGGAGCAGACGATACACCCGATCTGAAACTAACAATATATTTTTACAAGTGGATCAGTAAAAAAATCCATACATATATTGAACAGTGTGTTTGTGTGTTCGGCGTTTTGTAACTTCTGCTAGGATGAGGGTGTAGTATCTGTGTCTTAAGAAAAGTTTCCCATCCACTGCTTCTCGGCAAGGCGCCGTAGATTCTTTGAGAAAGCAATAATCTGGCTGCAGTGACGAATTTTTATCTTGAACTGAAAATATATATTATGATAATGGAGATTCGGTGTCTGTCTGTCTGTAACCGAAACTAAGTCACCACCAGCGTTACAATTCCTTTAGTTATTTAATAATCATTATTTAATCTTAATTAGTATCTTGTTTATTAACGATCTCTCCCGTAGAGTCTGATTTGCCTCAAAACAGCCCATGTTATTAATGCGTTCAAAATTGTGCAAAATTGTGCAATGTGCGTTATATATCGTTAAGAAATAATGGTTTACATAGTATATGGTGTGGTTAATTTGCATACTGATTTTAACAAAACTAGGTTTAATAAATAATTACTTTGTGTTATTGATTTCTAATATCATTATTTTATTTTCAAACATATTAAAAGCAATCCTATGTACAATTTTATATAGAAATCAATTGAAATAAAATCAAAATAAATGTAATCTTTTTATATGCGTTCTTATATACTTTCGTCGGTCTTTTTAATTTAATATGATATTTAATTACATTAAAACTTAAATACTTACGCCCGCCCTGTCGGCTGGGGCGTTAGAATGCACCGACTGCACCTCTGCAGAGGGGTAAGACTCCCCTAGTGGGGCTACCTGTTGGCCGTGGGTGGCGACCCGTGATGCTTACGGATAGAGCCCAGGTGGATGAGCAGTTTATGACATGCAATACTCCACTTTGGCCCTATCTTGGGCTAGACGGGCGGTCGGAGAGGCCCCCTCCGATCAATCGGCTGGTCACGTCAAGCCCTAGCACCTATATGATTTTCCCAACCCTATTGTCTTTATGGCAAGTCCCAACCCCTTTTTATCATATGGGTGCTAGAAGGCGGTGGCTGCGGGTCTACATGTCCTGGGAATGACGTTAAACTCTATCTGATGGTTAGGTTCCAGTTTTGGAGGTTTGGGGAATGTGGAGCACCCCTTCATCACCATTGCTCCCTGGTCCACTCTGACTCGGAGTGGTAGTACCTGTTAGGGTCCCATCTATGGGTTAAATAGAAAAATGTACTCATAAAAAAATTGTATTATCCATCAAGAATTGATTTATTTCAAAACTTTATTGGCATTAAATGACCCACTGAGGTTGATATGCCGTAAAACAAAACAAACCAAAAAAAAAAATACTTATGCCCGTTGTTGGGCACATATGTTTACTAGTTCATATTTTTTAAAAATTAAAATCAAAGTCTGCATCAGGAATCGAACCCCAAACCTTTCCAACATCAGCCACGACCAAGAAAAGGTTTTGTTTCACTGTCATAACAGACAAAAAACAAATTCATAAAGACACTAGATTCGAATGCTGATATTCAAAGAAAGTGGGGAAAAACTTAAAATTTTCTTCATTGTAATAATTTATTTCAACTGCATCAATGCAGTATTCAGTTGAAATAAATAAGTTTTGTAAAAATTCAATTGAAATTTGTACAAATTCAATCGAAAAAAATACCACATTTTAAAAAGTTTCTTAAAAATAAAATACCTACATTAATTTGCTGACAGAAAGCAAAAAAAAACAACAAAAAAAACAAACAAACCATACGACTCGGAAAATATAAAAGTTGGGCCGGAAATTTGCCTGACGCAGGCATGGTAAAACATAGCGTAAATTAGGGCAGGAGATTAAAAAAAAACCATCAAAATGCCCAAATTTTATTTAGATTTTTGGTAAGGAGTGTCACTAACCTTTTTTGACAAGAACTTCATATGTTTCTTAGTCGATGATAGTCTTCTCGATTTCCACGTGGCAAAATAACATTAATTTATTTATGTTTCACCCTCCCTAACAATCCAGTGGCCGGTTAGCTCAGTTGGTTAGAGCGTCGTGCTAATAACGCGAATGTCGTGGGTTCGATCCCCATACTGGCCAGATGCTTACTTCTTTTTCTTTTTCTTTTTTTTTTAAATAAAAATATGAATTCGATCTTTTTTATGATTTAACAAAACTAGGTTTAATAGATAATTACTTTGTCTTATCGATTTCTAATATCATTATTTTATTCTCAAACATATTAAAAGCAATCCTATGTATAATTTTTGTAGGGGTTATGGACCGGGTTAGCTCAGTCGGTAGAGCGTTCGGCTAGAAACCACAAGGTTCCTATCCTAGCTCGATACCGGTCCTCCTCAACTCAGCGTATGAGTAGCACAGGGATCTGTGCGGTAAAGTAAGGAGCTGATGGTAGGCGTGGCGCTCCACCTCATATGCTAAAAAAAACAATCTCCTTGGTGTAGCGCTAGTGAAAAGGGGATAGACTCCCTCGCTGACTGGCTGATACCGACTTTAGGCCGCCCCGACGACTTTACTTACTTACTTATCATCTTGCAAAGATCATCGTCGGGTTGTGTGTTGGACAGTGAGGCTGATAGATATTTGATTTAGTACGTCCTGGGACGCATGTATTTGCTTTGAACGAGTCCCCGGGAATTTTGATGGGTCCCAACTAAAGTTTCTTAATAAATTGTAGGGGTTTTATTTATGATCTGTGGAAATAACTAACCTGTAACCTGTGTAATCCGTTTCTAAGAAACTATTGAATTGTTAGCTTGAAATGGTTAGGGAAGAAAAAAGAAAAACACTGGGATGCATGGATATGATTTTACTGCCTCCGTTTAGACTTTTATGCGTCAGGGATGCAGGTCGCGTACCTATCAGCATCTCTGTAGGGTGTCGTTGTTTATTTTCTTTATCTAAAAATAAATAAATAAATAAGAATAAGCATAGATTAAATATCCACCATTTTTTTTATAGTCACTAGAAAATATATGCACCCTCCGGGTGCAAGTATTTAAGTTTTAATGTAATGAAATATCGTATTAAATTAGAAACGCTAATGAAACTAAATAAGAATGCAGATAAAAAGATTTGAAAATAGAGGGGGATATAATCGAAAAATAGAACAACTGAAATTTACTCTTCCATCACTCTCGTCTTTCATTGTTATTTTTTTCTAATTTAAGTATTTAGTTAAAAGAGGAAGTAAAGAATAAAATGACAGTTATTTTTTCTTGTTAATGGATTTCATTTAAGATTCATTGAAGAGATTTTTGCTTATACCCATTAAAATAAAGCCAAACAGTTAGAAACCAATAATACTAAGCATATATTTATTAAAATTAAATTTTTGATATCAATATGCAAATTAGCCTTCCCATTCACACTTTAATCCGCTATTTTGTTGTATATATAAATACAATTGCATGTTATTAGTATGTAGATATTGTTAACAGTATTAATAATGTAAAACAATTTTATTAATAATTGAGGTTAAAATAAGGATAAATTCATGGTGAATGTAACGTCAATTACTAAGGGAATTGTGACTTGAGTCGTGATTTAGTTTCGGTTACAGACAGAAAAACACACAATCTCCATTATAATAAGATTTGTATATGTATGTATGTGGAGAAAGGTAGACAAAGACGGGATGTTGTAGAATATGGATGTTTATTGTAGGTAGTGATGTCGACGATGCAACGTTTCGGTCTGTTAGACCTTCTTCGGGACTTTAGGAATAGAGTTCTTGCTTTAGTGGCGAACATTTTCTTTCTGATTGAATTGGGAGGTTGTGAATAATGTCGGTTGATGGTGTCAGAAGAGGTTGGGGGAGGATTTTCCTTTTTTCTGATAGGATTGGTTTTGTTTTGTTTTACGACATATCAACCTCAGTGGGTCATTTAATGCCGATAAAGTTTTGAAATAAATCAATTCTTAATGGATAATACAATTTGGTTTATAAACTCATGTTTTTCAATTTAACCCATAGATGGGACCCTAACAGGTACTACCACTCCGGGTCAGAGTGGACCAGGGAGCAATGGTGATGAAGGGGTGCTCCACATTCCCCAAACCTCCAAAACTGGAACCTCACCATTAGATAGAGTTTAACGCCATTCCCAGGACATGTAGACCCGCAGCCACCACCTTCTAGCACCCATAGGATAAAAAAGGGTTGTGGCTTGCCATAAGGGCAATAAGGTTGGGAAAATCATATAGGTGCTAGGGCTTTACCTGACCAGCCGATTGATCGGAGGGGGCCTCTCCGACCGCCCGTCAAGCCCAAGATAGGGCCAAAGTCGAGTATTGCAAGTCATGAACTGCTCATACACCTGGGCTCTATCCTTAAGCGTCACGGGTCGCCACCCACGGCCAACAGGTGGCCCCACTGGGGGAGTCTTACCCCTCTGCATCCAGCCGACATGGCGGTTTTCTAATAGGGAGTGTATCATATTGGATTCTGATAGTGCCACAAGTGTTAGGTGTTTGGGTTATATTTATGTATCCAAACTTTAACCCTAATCCTATCCCTAACCCTAAACCTAAAACTTTACCCTAACCTTAACCCTAACGCTAACATTAACCCTAATCCTAACCTTAATCTTAACCTTAACCCTAACCCTAAACTTATATGGAAGCGCGTGGTGTCGTGGTTAAAGTCATGGGAAATGGACACGTCGCCCAGAGTTCAAATCCTGGATGTGGTAACTGCATTTCACTTAGCGCTAATACCCTTGGGAAAGGTATGAATCCTACTCTCCCTCCAGCTATGGATAAATAGTAGGGCAGACAGGGCTCTTTAACCTTGGTTAGGCAACCGGTCTAGGAGAAGGAAAACTCTGAATTCAAACCTGTTAAACTCCGCTTAAGAAATTGACCTTGTGTCACATCCTGCTCGTGCGGAGGGGTTGGTAAATATATATATGTATGTATGGTGGATGTTTGCCAAGTATGTATGTATGTATGTACTATGTAAAATTTCTAAATTCAGTTGCCGATATAAAGCGAGGGGTCATTGTAAAATATCTACGTATATTTGCCGATAAAAAGCGAGATACACAGCACGGTAAATATTTGAAATTTGAGTTTATTGAAATTATTGAAATTTCTACAACTTTAATCGAAAATAAAAATATCTTAAACGATGGAGGGGGGTGTTTGTAAAATATCTACATTAATTTGCCGATAAAAAGCGAGAAACACGACTCGGAAAATTGGCTTGAATTATATGTATGACGCCGGCAAGGAAAAACGTAGCGTAAACGTAGAAAGAACCTAGTCTTGTAATGTACGCAGTTAATTAGAGATTTTTCTGTCAACGAGCCTCACCGACCTGACTGTTAAAAATAGAACGCTAGTACTGGTAACTTTGATATTTTCAGTGTCTCTCAAAAGTTTTTGTTTTGTTTTAATGTAAAAATGCTCGTGATAGAAAGAAAAAGAGTTTATTTTTCAAAAAGTATTTTCTTGTTTTTGTTAACGAGCCTCACCAACCTGGTTAAACAGGAAAAGGCTTAAAAGCTGTATATGAGCCAGTCAATGAGTACACGTGTGCCTTCCGAGAGATCACATGATAAGCAGAGATTATTTTATAGATTTTTTGATAAGCACTGTGATATCGGGGGTTAGCTCAGTTGGTTAGAGCGTCGTGCTAATAACGCGAATGTCGTGGGTTCGATCCCCATACTGGCCAATAGGATTCCTTTTTCGTTTAAAAGGATTTTTATTTTAAAGTAAAGATGCACATGATAAAAAAGAAGAAATTAATATTTTTAAAAAAGTATTTTCTTGTTTTTGTTAACGAGCATCACCAACCTAGTTAGACATGAATAGCCGTGTAATCTGTATATATGAGCTAAAATCCGTCCACGTGAGCCTCCCAGAATGTCACAGGATAGAAAGAAATTAATTATAGATCAGCGACAAAAGTTAGTAACAGGGCCGGTTAGCTCAGTTGGTTAGAGCGTCGTGCTAATAACGCGAATGTCGTGGGTTCGATCCCCATACTGGCCAATGGAAACATTTTTGTTTAAAAGAGAAAATAAGAATTCGATTACATTTTTACATTTCATTTTCACACTTTGACTGTCCTATAGCAATTGTTTTTATTTAATCATTTTTTTAATTCTAGGTCAGATATTTGTGGGCAGCTTAAAAATATTAATCAGAAATAAATTATCTCTCCCCCCCACTCTCTCTCTCTCTCTCTCTTCTATCTATCTATCTATCTATCTATCTATTCTTTCTAATTCTCTGTCTTCTTTGCCTGTCTGTCTCTCTCTGTCTGTCTGTCTGTCTGTCTGCCTCTCTCTCTCTCTCTCTCTCTCTCTCTCTCTCTCTCTCTCTCTCTCTCTCTTCTGCTTGTCTGTCTGTCTGTCTGTCTCTGTCTGCCTGTCTCTCTCTGTCTCTCTGTCTGCCCCCTCTCTCATATCTATGTATCTTTCTATCTCTCTGTCTTTTTTGCCTGTCTGTCTCTCTCTGTCTTTCTGTCTGTCTCTGTCTGTCTGCCTGTCCCCCTCTCTCCTCTCTCTCTCTCTATCTATCTATCCATCTATCTATATATATAATATTAATATATATATATATAATCTTTCTATCTCTCTTTCTGCTGTCTGTCTGTCTCTGTCTATCTGCCTGTCTCTCTCTGTCTCTCTGTCTGCCCCTTCCTCCTCTCTTCTCTCTTTCTCTCTCTCTCTCTCTCTCTCTCTCTTTCTCTCTATCTATCTATCTATCTATCTATCTATCTTTCTATCTCTCTTTTTCTGTCTGTCTGTTAACTAGAAGCGGCTACTCGGTGTTACCTGTGTAGTGGGGAGATTAGAAGTTAGTCTCGCAGATCCATTATTACTGAATCACGAGCTGGATCCTTCAAGGATGCCCCATTAAAATCCCTTAATTAAAAAAGACCTTGCATTGATCCAGCTACTCTAAAAAAAATGCTAATGTCTACTATCTAAAATATTAAATGAAAAAAAAATCCATGCTGTTTTCATTTAAATTTTATTCTTTTAATTATCTTCACGAATATCAAATCATTTTTTGCTCAAATTATTTTTGCTCAAAAACCAAGCTCTGGTGATATTTAATGTACGTTGTCATTAATTGTTTTATTTTCAAAGTTTCCGCCGGACATACATATATACACACAACTGCCCTTTATGTATACGTATAGATTGTTTGATTTTTTTCTTTCGGTATTATGCATCTGCTCCGGTGGCGCAATCGGTTAGCGCGCCGTACTTATAGACAGTACTTTAAATGTTGAGTGATGCGGAGGTTGTGAGTTCGATCCTCACCCGGAGCAAAGTCTTTTTTGTAGCAGTATATAGTAATTTGCGTGATTTATTTACCCTTCTCTAATTTGACGGCCCGTTCATCTCTGTCATTTGATTGTTTGTTTTGTTTCTACGGCATTTCAACCCTTTTCGGGTCATTTAATGCCGACTTAAGTAGAACGTTTGTGCTTCTAGACAGCTAGCTAGCTTTAGAGGCGATTCTCACAAAAAATCGTTAACAAAGCTGTTTGTTCATTCATGATAGCCATGGCTTTGCTAGAAATGCCAGCGTCGTCAAATGTTGCTAATGTAACTGCTGTCGCTTAGGTGGTCATCCTAAACAATTTTGATAAAAGTCGTTAAATCGGAGTAAAACCGAAGAGTAGTTATTTTTTTTATTTCTCTGAATGTTTGAGATGAGGCTTGAAGATTAGTATTATCTGCGTTCTAAGTGACAGTTATCTCTGAAACCCGAGTTCAATCCTGAGTGAAAGCAGTTAGAAAAATAATTAATTAACACAACTCCTACCCCAGCTATGGTTAGCGGAATGAGAAGAGGATACCCCCGTGGAATAATTAAAGGGTTAGGTTCAAAGTTCCGTGATGGCTCCCGATTACGACAAGAAAGTTCCCGAGTTCGAAAAGAAGGTTCCCGAGTCCGACAAGAAATACCTGAAGAAGGCCGGAGGGTATATCGGCCGAAACGTTGTACAAATAACAATGAAGATGGGACAATAGTCCGAATAACGCAGATAATACTAGTTTTTTTTGTTTTTGTTTTGTTTTTTTCAATATCAATAGAGTGAGTGTGATCTTCATTAAATGCCTCATACTTTCGACCTTGTGCCACACTTGTATTTTTAGGAAACCTCGTGGTTAGCAAGTAGATCAAAACTGCTATAATAGTAAGCTATATTTTCTTACACCGAGTCGTTGTGATAATTTGCTACATTCTACCTATTGTTCTCAGAAGTGCACAAATGGTAGCACAAGTGTTTCTTTGCTTCTAAAATGCCTATGCCCAGCCGGAACATGGATTTCTTTTTACAGTACGACATCAGCCTTAACTTGACCCGAGCCACACCCCTGCCCAGAGACAATTATTAGAATTAGATAGGAATACGTAATGTCTAACTCTAAGGAGATTATGATATGCTGTATCCCAAGCCATATAGGAATGAGGGCGAGTGAAAGAGCTGACTCTGCAGCTAAATCGGCTCTAGATTTGATCCCCGATAAGTTCAAGATACCATATACTGACTTGAAACCAAAAATTAATAGATTCCTTATCTACTAAATGGCAACAACACTGGAATAACAGCATCCACAATAAACTCTTTCTAATCAAACCAACTTTGGGAGGCTAGTATCCAATTTTAAGGAGGTCTAGACAGGAACAAGTTATTGTGTCCCGATTACGCATTGGTCATACAAGGCGCACTCCTATATACTCAAACAAGAAAAAACAACCACAATGTGGAACATTTCAAATGCCTTTGACAGATAAACACTTATTCATGGAATGCAGATTTTTTGCTTACATCAGAAACAGTTATTTTAAAGCAAACTATATGAAAGATCTGTTTGAAAATGTCAACATGGAGGAAATTCTCTCTTTTTTTGAGGGAAATAAAATTATACCATAGAATATAGACATGAAACAAATCAATACCATACAACATAATCCCCAATAATGCTAACACATTGTTAAAACCAATTACTAAAAAGTATAAATATAAATACACGATATGTATAACTTCCTAAATGTTAGGCATGACATAACCACAGACGGGTTGATATGCCGTTAAAATCAATAAACAAACAAGCTTGAAGCCGTACATGAATTTTTCGAGCTATTTTAGAATATTTTGTTTTTATTTATTTATTTATTTTGGTAACGAGCATCATCAACTTGATTTGTCAGGAGAATATTAGAAAATATTAGTTTAGGACTGGATGCTATCTTTTGTGAAGCTCTGTCGGCTGGGGTGTTAGAATACACCGACTGCACCTCTGCAGAGAGGTAAGATCCCCCCCAATGGGGTCTCCTGTTGGCCGTTGGGGGTGACCCGTGATGCTTAAGGGCGGAATCCTGGTGGACAAGCAGTCCAGGACATGCATTACTCCACTTAGACCTTTCTTATGCTAGACGGGCGGTCGGAGAGGCCCGTCCGATCAATCGGTTAGTCACATCAAAACCTAGCACCTATTGCCCCGACTCTATTGCCCTTATGGCAGAACCCAACCCTTTTTATCATATGTGCTAGAAGACGGTGGTTGAGGGTCTTCATGGCCTGGGAATGACGTTAAACTCTATCTGATGGTGAGGTTTCCAGTTCCCAAGGTCTGGGGAATGTGGAGCACCCCTTCATCACCATTGCTCTCTGGTCCACTCTGACCCGGAGTGGTAGTACATGTTAGGGTCCCATCTATGAGTTAAATAGTAAAAGGTGTTTATAAAAAATGAGAACCCATTAAGAATGAATTTATTTGAAAACTTTGTCGGCATTAAATGACCCACCGAGGTTGATATGCCGTTAAACAAACCAAACCCAACCAAACCATCTTTGCTACTTCGAAAGAATATATACCTGAATCATTTATAAATATTTTGCTGAAAAATCAACATAGTCTTGACATCTTATTATAATGGACATTAGGCGTCTGTCTGTCTGTAACCGAAATTACACCACTGCTTACGTCACAATACCCTCAGGAATTGCGTAAATTTATCAATGAGTATTTAATTTAGTCAAACATTAATGCATAGAAAAATCTTATTCATTAACGCTGTCTCTATGAAAATCTGAGGTTGCCTCTGAACAGCCCATGTTATCAGTGCGTTTAAAATCTTGCAGTGTGTCTTATATATCACTAAGAAATAAAGGTTTACTTAATATATGGTGTGGTTAATTTGCATACTTGGTTTTAACAAAACTGGGTTTGATAAATGATTTGGTGTTATTGATCTCTAATATTCTCCAACATATTAAAATCAATCCTATCAATGACTTTTTTTTTTTATAGAAACCAATTAAAATATAATTAAGATAAGTGTACGCTTTTTATATGCCTTGTTATTTAATTTCGTTAGTCTTTGGAAATTTAATATATTTCATTACATTAAAACTTAAATACTTACGCCCAGTGGAGGGTTTATATTCAAGCTAGTGTTGTAGAATGGAGATGAGCCGCACCCATCATGGTGTCCCACGTTGTTCACAAGACATGATAAAGCTATTTTTTAATGCTACAGTTAAATCAGGATGATATCGCCGGCCGGTTAGCTCAGTTGGTTAGAGCGTCGTGCTAATAACGCGAATGTCGTGGGTTCGATCCCCATACTGGCCAATAGAAACATTTTTTTGTTTAAAAGGATTTTTATTTTAAAGTAAAAATATAAAAAAGAAGAATTTGATTTTTTTAAAAGTATTTTCTTGTTTTTGTTAACGAGCATCACCAACCTAGTTAGACAGGAATAGCCGTGTAAACTGTATATGAGCTACTAAAATCCACCCACGTGTGCCACCCGAAATATCACATAGAAAGAAATTAATTATAGATCAGCGACAAAAGTTAGTAAACAGGGCCGGTTAGCTCAGTTGGTTAGAGCGTCGTGCTAATAACGCGAATGTCGTGGGTTCGATCCCCATACTGGCCAATAGGAACATTTTTTCGTTTAAAAGAGAAATAAGAATTCGATTATTTTTACATTTCATTTTCATACTTTGACTGTCCTATAGCAATTGTTTTTATTGTCGTGGGTTCGATCCCCATACTGGCCAAGAATTTTTTTCTTTTTAATGAATACCATATTTTTTATGAAAATTAGGAAAGTTTTACTTATTATCTTTCAAAGATCATAATCTGATTGTGTGTGGGTGTTGAATGTTTATTTTCTTTATCTAAAAATAAATAAATTAAAATTAAAATGAATTGAATATAGATAGGTATCAATAAGACGTCATAGACGTATTTAACAAAATTAAATCAACCACCCTGATTGAAAACAAATTACTAAAAATCGGGGAATTATTCGATTTTAATGAAATTTTCAGTGTTGTTTTTCTAATGAATGAATTTTCTAATGTACCAGTTATTCTATTTCAAAACTTACTGATTTTTTTTCGAGCCCCATACTGGCCAATAGGAATATTTTTATCGTTTAAAAGGATTTTTATTTTAAAGTAAAATGATAAAAAAGAAGAATTTGACTTTTTAAAAAGTATTTTCTTGTTTTTGTTAACGAGCATCACCAACCTAGTTAGACAGGAATAGCCGTGTATGTTGTATATGAGCTACTAAAATCTGTCCACGTGTGTCTCCCGGAATATCACAGGATAGAAAAAGATTAATTATAGATAAGCGATAAGAGTTAGTAAACAGGGCCGGTTAGCTCAGTTGGTTAGAGCGTCGTGCTAATAACGCGAATGTCGTCAGTTCGATCCCCATACTGGCCAATGGCTTTTTATTATGACGGAAATATGTTAGAAATCCAGGATTGCGTATTTTGACAATTCTTATATAATCAAATATTATACTGAATTTAATAGACACAAAAATTTAACTTTTAATATAATCAAATATTATACTGAATTTAATAAGAACACAAAAAAGACTACACTTATTTTTACTTTATTCTAATTGATTTCAATATAAAATCATACATAGGATTGCTTTTAATACGTTTGAGAATGAAACAATAATATAAGAAATCAATAATCTCAAGTAATTATTTATTAAACACGGTTTTGTTAAAACCAGTATGCAAATTTGGAAACACTTTGTCTACATATTCCCAAGGGAAGTTCCAAATTGGTTTGTAAATTGGAATTGCTCCAGTACTCTACAGCAATATCTTTTCATCCGTTTCCAAACGCATTCCAACGGGATGAGGAGAAATGGAACAAATTGGAGATTATTAAAGCTACAAAAAGTCAAAATCTTAAAGCAACAGCATCTCAATAATATAATATATCAATATACATATCTACCTGATTGTCTCAATATTTTTGCCTCACTCTCTGTCTGTCTGTCTATCTGTCTATCTCTCTCTCTCTCTCTCTATATATATATATATATATATATATTATATATGTGTGTGTGTGTGTGTGTGTGTGTGTGTGTGTGTGTGTGTGTGTGTGAAGAAAGGAAGTGAATCCGACGGTATGTAGTATATTAAGAAAAATGCAAAAAACACAGGTTTAAATGGGTTAAGTGGTGAGTTTATTGGCCGACGCTGCAGTGTTTCGATCTATTAATTAGATCATCTTCAGGGCATTAGTTGGTATGTGGAAGGTGATAAGAAATTATTTATCACAGAATAACGAGAAAAGCGAGTGGTAGTCCTTGTTATTCAGTCTATTTAAAAAATTTTGAGGTTTCAAAAAGGGGAGACGGTTTGAAATATGACATCAAATATTCTATTTTATGGCGTGAGTATGGGACGCTGTAAGTGTGTGTATCGAAAGGAAACATTGTGCATATATATATTATACTGAATTTAATAAGAACACAAAAAAGACAACACTTATTTTTGCTTTATTCTAATTGATTTCAATATAAAATTATACAAAGAATTGCTTTTGATACGTTTGAGAATAAAACAATAATATTAGAAATAAATAACACCATGTAATTATTTATTAAACACGGTTTTATTAAAACGGGTATGCAAATTATTCACACCGTATGCTATGTAAACATTTATACAGTGTATATATATTATTCATATGCTATGTAAACATTTATACAGTATATATTAAAGTACTAGCAAATATATGCACCCTCCGGGTGCAAGTATTTAAGTTTTAATATAATAAAATATCATATTAAATTAGAAAGGCTAATGAAACTGAATAAGAATGCAGATAAGAAGATTTGGAAAAGAGGGGCATGATTGAAAAATAGAACAACTTTGAAACTAACTCTTCCATCATTTTCCATTACTCCCGTCTTTCATTGGAAAATTTTCCTAATTTAACTATTTAGTTAAAATAGGAAGTAAAGAATAAAATTACAGTTATTTCTTCTTGTTAATGGATTTCTTTTAAGATTTATCCCCGAGATTTTTGCTCATATTCAATAAGATAAAACCAAACAATTAGAAATCAATAATACTGAGCATATATTTATTAAAATCAAATTTATAATATCAATATACAAATTAGCCTTCCCATTCACACTGTAAACCGCTATTTTGTTGTATATATAAATACAATTGCATGTTATTAGTATGTCGATATGGTCAACAGTGGCTTCGGCCTCTGAACCATTGATATAATTAACGGCGTCGATCCCAGGGGGCCATCCCCCAGGCAACACCTGCCCCCTTGATTTAAAGGGGCAGGGCTGAGTTTATTGCCCAGTGCCTGAGGCGCCCCCTTGAGGGGGAATGCCGACGGGATCGACGCAATTTTTCACCTGCCACTCCATGAGTCTCGGCTTGTGGGTGGTCCCACATAAATAGGGCCTTTGTGCCTGACCCGTACAAGTGGGGTACGTGGAAAATATCATGTAGATATGGTCAACAACATTAATAATGTAAAACAATTTTATTAATCATTGAGGTTTAGATAAAAATAAAATCATGGAGAATGTCATGTAAATAACAAAGGGAATTGTGACTTGTATAGTTTCGGTTACAGACAGACAAACCCACAATCTCCATTATAATAAGATACAACTATTACACTACTATCAACAAATCATCACTCCATTCCGAAATAAGAGCCATAACGTTTTCAAACTCCAAACATCAAGGAATTGTCAGCCAACTGAACAGCAGTCCAACAACCAGGATTCCACCCTCTCCAATGAGTACCAGTCCAGAGATATTACACTACTATCAACAAATAATCACTCCATTCCGAAATAAAAGCCATAACGTTTTCAAACTCCAAACATCAAGGAATTGTCAGCCAACTGAACAGCAGTCCAACAACCAGGATTCCACCCCTCTCCAATGAAGTACCAGTCCAGAGATATTACACTACTATCAACAAATAATCACTCCATTCCGAAATAAAAGCCATAACGTTTTCAAACTCCAAACATCAAGGAATTGTCAGCCAACTGAACAGCAGTCCAACAACCAGGATTCCACCCTCTCCAATGAAGTACCAGTCCAGAGATATTACACTACTATCAACAAATCATCACTCCATTCTGAAATAAGAGCCATAACGTAACAGGAACGGATTAATGATTTTCAGTTTATTTCAATGGGGATAGAATGAATTAGACTCACAAATCAAAGTACCAGTGTATTCTGTTGAATATTCACATCGGTGCATATGGCATAAACGCATCCTGGCCTCCTGCCCTAAAAAAACGATAAGTGGTACCTGCTAAAAATCCGACCCACCCATGCAACTATTGAACTCCCTAGCTGTTTGAAGGCGTTTTTCCCGAAAAGTTAATGCGATATGAAAGCGATATTTCATATTAAAATTAAAAAAAGAATATCTAAATATTTTGATTTTTTATTTGTCTTTATTTTATAATGTATTGATTGTTTTTTGAGAATAAAACAATAATATTAGAAATCAGTAACACCAAGGGATAATTTATTAAACACAGTTTTGTTAAAACCGGTGTACAAATTATTCACACCGTATGCTATGTAAATATTTATTTCTTAATGATATGTAACACACATCACAGAATTTTAAACACATTAATAATACTAGCAAATTTATGCACCCTCCGGGTGCAAGTATTTAAGTTTTAATACCATAAAATATCATGTTAAATTAGAAAGGCTAATGAAACTGAATAAGAATTCAGATAAAAAGATTTTGAACAGAGGGGGTATGATTGAAAAATAGAACAACTTTGAAACTAACTCTTCTATCATTTTCCGTTACTCCCGTCTTCATTGGGTAAATTTTCCTAATTAAACTGTTTAGTTAAAATGAAAGTAAAGAATAATATTATAGTTATTTCTTCTTGTTAAGGATTTCTTTTTTATATTTATTGAAGAGATTTTTGCTCATATTCAATAAGATAAAACCAAACAATTAGAAATCAATAATAGTAAGCATATATTTATTAAAATCAATTTTTTAAGATCAATATTCAAATTAGCCTCCCATTCACACTGTAAACCTCTATTTTGTTGTATATATAATACAATTGCATGTTATTAGTAATGTAGATATGGTCGACAGTGTAAGTAATGTAGAACAATTTTATTAATAATTGAGGTTTAAATTAAAATAAAATCATGGAGAATATGATGTAAATAACTAAAGGAATTGTGACTTGTATAGTAATATAGTTTCGGTTACAGACAGACAAACCCACAATCTCCATTATAATAAGATGGGCTGTTTTGAGGCATATGTATCTCAGCTAGACCTTTATAGATACATTGTTAATAAATAAGATGCTAATTAAGATTAAACAATGATTATTTAATATCAATTGAGAATATAACGTAAATAACTGAGGGAATTGTGACTTGGTGGTGACGTAGTTTCCATTAGAGACAAACAGACACATAATCTCCATCATAATAAGATTTTCAGATTTTTGTCGTCTCTAGTGATATAATGGTTAGCGAACTAGGCTAGCAGATCATTTTCAGTGAGTTCGATTCTCACTGGCTGCCTTGTATTTGTTGTCTGTGTCAAGACCTGTATCATATACCTAGGTAGTAATATCTCATTTACAGAAAGCAACGTCAACGTACGCATAGGAAAGGCGTTAACTGTTATAAACAGATTATCGATCATATGGAAATCTTTCACTGACAAGATAAAGCGACATGACTGCATCTCTTGGACTCTAACGAAGCACTTAGATGAACAGATAAATGGAAACTACACAAGGATGCTACGAACTATCTTAAACAAATCCTGGAAGCATTATTCGGTAATTTATGAGGAAGTGCGTCCCGGTCCCCTGCCTCCGAAATTGCTGCCCGATGAATTTTAAAATAACGACCCCAAGCTTCGGGGCCACATCGGTGTTACTTGAAAGAAAACAACCAACTTAGGGCGTTAAATGTATTGGGGGGGGGGGTCTCTTTTTAGTCTTAATTTCTTAATTATTTATAGAAATTTGTCGTAATTCGTGTTTATTTATCGTAATTTGTCGTAATTCTGGTTATTTACCGTAATTTGTTATAATTCTTGTTTATTTATCGTAATTCTTGATTATTTATCGTAATTCTTGTTTATTTATTGTAATAAAAGAAAATCTTAGTATTTAATAGATAGATAGATAGATAGATAGATATGAAGATGGATAGTTTTGAATAGACTGAGATCGATAGATAGATAAACAATAGGTAACACCTATTTTACCCCGTGAAATTTACCTCCCCCCTATATTTAACACAATGAAACTTGCAGAAGCTTGGGGTCGT
This sequence comes from Doryteuthis pealeii, assembly GCA_023376005.1. Lineage (NCBI taxonomy): Eukaryota > Metazoa > Mollusca > Cephalopoda > Myopsida > Loliginidae > Doryteuthis > Doryteuthis pealeii. The sequence goes on along the minus strand of CM042164.1, from coordinate 6,305,302 downwards.
TATTTTAAAATTCACCGGGCAGCAATTTCGGAGGCAGGGGACCGGGACGCACTTCCTCATAAATTACCCATTATTCTACAAGATAGCAGCTGTACAGCCACTTGCCCCCCATCACACAACAATCCAAGTTAGACGAAGACATGCTATATACTGCTGGTGAAGTAAGGACGAACTCATAAGTGACGTTCTCCGTTGGACACACCAGTGTATTAATTTATTTCAAAATCATTTTAACCATAATCTCAAACAGATATATTAAATCCGTAGTTCGGACCTAAAAGGTGCTACATTTCGGCTCAGAGTGGACCTGGGAGTAATGAAAGGGTGAATTTATATTCTCCAAAGCTTCATCACTAGATGCAGTTTAGTTTCATACTCAGGGCATTCATTGACATATAGATATGAATAGACTGAGATAGATAGAAAAGGTTTCTATATAAACCGAAACGTTCGAACGTCGACATTACGACCAATAACAAACTTCATCCAATGCAACATCCCGTATTTGTCTACATTTCTCCACATAGATAGATAGATAGATAGATATGAACAGAATTAGCTAGATAGCTAGATAGATAACAACAAGCTGGGATAGATAGATAGATATATAGATATATAGATAGATAGATAGATAGATATGAATAAACTGAGATATATAGATATATATGAATAAACTGAGATAGATAGGTTGATAGATAGATATGAACAGACTGAGATAGATTGATAGATAGATATGAATAGAATGATAGAAGAAGGTTTCCATATAAACCGAAACGTTTGAACGTCGACATTACGACCAATAACAAACTTCCATCCAATGTAACATCCCGTATCTGTCTACATTTCTCCACATAGATAAATAGATAGATAGATATGATCCGAATTAAATAGATAGATAAGAACAAGCTGGGATAGATAGATAGATAGATAGATAGATAGATAGAAATACAACTGAGATAGATATATAGATATATATGAATAAACTGAGATGGATAGATTGATAGATATGCTTCAGATAGATAAAGAGAGAGAGAGAGAGAGAGAGAGAGAGAGAGAGTGTGTGTGTGTGTGTGTGTGTGTGTGTGTGTAAGAGAGAGAGAGAGAGAGAGACATAGACAGAGACAGACAGACAGACAGAGGGGGGGGAAGAAATTTAGATTGAAGACAGAGGAAGTAGCAGCAGCGATTAGCAGACTGCTGCTGGTATAATAAGAACAACGATAAACGTCTGGTGCCCACGAAGTGAACAATAACTGCTTGGATAATCCGACAAGAAAAAGTAGATGTAGTAACCTTCGGGGGTCGTGGGGGTCTCACCCGTGAGACGTCCTAAAGATAAGCTTAGAACGTAAGGTTTCTTCGGGAGAGTGGCAGGGAAGCCAAAAAATGTCTTTGTTTTTAATATTCGCAATTACCAGTAAGAAGATCCGCGTTTCTTACAAAGGATTAATGTAATCAAACGAATTTGTCGAAAACGTTGTCCGATTTTGCGCTCATAAGGATTCGATTTCTTAATCCCTTTTAATTGGTTGGATTAAAAATCGGCAGTCGTAAACGATCGCTCGTTTCGAGGGAATTATAATCTTATAAACTAATAAGAATATGCACCCTCCGGGTGTAAGTATTTAAGTTTTAATGTAAGTTGGTTAGAGCGTCGTGCTAATAATGCGTATGCCGTGGGTTCCAGCCACATAAGTAAAAGTAAATAAATTTATCATATGGGTGCTAGAAGGCGGTGGCTGCGGGTCTACATGTCCTGGGAATGACATTAAACTCTATCTGATGGTGAGGTTCCAGTTTTGGAGGTTTGGGGAATGTGGAGCACCCCTTCATCACCATTGCTTCCTGGTCCACTCTCACCCGGAGTGGTAGTACCTGTTAGGGTCCCATCTAT
>CM042164.1:6293408-6298408 GCA_023376005.1 Doryteuthis pealeii | reverse complement strand
TTGAAGGCGTTTTTATCGACAAATTAATGCGAGAAGAAACCACCACCACCACCTAGTTTTATAGCTACAAGTAAAAGTAAATATTTTAAACTGGGACGACAGAATCCGAAGACACCCGATAGTAGCATGAAATGAGCTCAGGAGCCAATAATTCTCTTTATCCCGGAGCCGTACGACCCCCCCCCCTCTACCCGCTTCCTGCTGGCTGATATTAGTCCCTCATGGTGTCCCATCCTCCTCGCGTGATAAGACATATTATTTTTAATGTTACAGTTAGGCAAAGAGGATATAGGTGGCCGGTTAGCTCAGTTGGTTAGAGCGTCGTGCTAATAACGCGAATGTCGTGGGTTCGATCCCCATACTGGCCATTAGATAAATAATTTTTACAATATTCTTTTTTCGTTTAAAAGAGAAATAAGAATTCGATCATTTCTTATTTCATTTTCACACAATGAATGCTCTTGTTTTTATTTAATCATTTTCTTTTAATTGGAGGTTCGATTATCTCTCTCTCTCTCTCTCTCTCTCTCTCTCTATATATATATATATATATATATATATATATATATATATATGAGAAGTAAACAAACAGACGATGTTTGTGATATGGCTATTTTCAGCCGACAATATTTGGGAGAATATGTGCTTAATTGAAGTCGAACCTAATATTATGAAAGTTAATTCATTAATAATTAATTAGGCGTGATTTACCTATTTAAATGTAAGGCAAAACAAATCGAGAAAAATTTAAAATACATTTAAATAGGTAAATCCCGCCTAATTAATTATTAATGAATTAACTTTCATAAAATTAGGTTCGACTTCAATTAAGCACATATTCTCCATATATATATATATATATATAATATATAAATCTCTCTCTCTCTCTCTCTCTCTTCTCTCTCTCTCTCTCTCTCTCTCTCTCTCTCTCTCTCTCTATCTATCTATCTATCTATCTATCTATCTATTTCTCCAAAGAAGAGGAAGAGACACTCCGTTTATATATTAGTAATTAAAAAATCAATGCCGAAGTAAAAATATATTTTTAGATATGGGAACGCAGCGTGTCTGCTCCGGTGGCGCAATCGGTTAGCGCGCCGTACTTATAGACAGTACAACAATTGTTGAGGAATGCGGAGGTTGTGAGTTCGACCCTCACCCGGAGCAAGACCTTTTTTTTTTTATATATATTTAAAATAATAACGTTCTCGTGGCGTTTTTCAAATTTGATTTTGGGTTTGACGACTTTTCATATTTTTATTTTTCACTACAACCCTTTGTTATGGTTAACAAGCTAGGTTAGTAAATCCTTGTTAGTGAGCCTAATTCATGTCGGTGAGAGTGGGGGTAGAAAGCCTGACGGTATTCCCTAGCGGAGGAGTAAGACCCCACACACACACACACACACCAAAAAACAGTGTTCTGGGTATGAGACTAGACTGCATTCCCCTCTTCAGTTCTTTCGATCAAGGGAGTGTGGAGTATCTTTTCATTATCATTACTCCCAGATCGACTCTGACCCGGAGTGGTAGTGACTGCTTGGGTTCCATTTATGGGTCAAATCTATCACCCACACAAGAAGAGAAAAAAGAAACGGGGTCACAAACAGCGACCGCCCACACACCACTCAACAGATGATACGACTACTATAAAAGCAGCCAAGTCCGGCCAGTCAAACTTATGTTTTCGAAAAATTAAACGAAATAAAACGAGACTCAACACTTTAAAACCGAGTCTCTGATATTCCATTCCTAATGCTTCACACTAAAGCCAAACAATATATATATATAATATATATATATATATATATATATATATATATACTGAAAGAGAGAGAATGAGAGAGAGAGAGAGAGAGAGAGAGAGACCATTTATATATATAACCTAAAAACAAAAAAATATTTTTCTAATTTTTATATATATATAGTCATCCAGAGACACGTTTTTCGATTTATCAAGTCTCTTCAGTGTGGCTAGACATTTTGTGAGCTACCTACAGCCAGGATAGAACTTCGATCGGACAGTCGGACAGCATAACCGCTCAGCCATCGTCACCTACAGAATGCGAAGGGGATTTTTAACTGTTTCAATACACACATCTGTATGTATGTAAAGGCCGCCATAGAGTGCTCCATTCCTTTTATAGGAGAGCGTTGCGTTTATACTTTAGTTGGCGATCGTCAGCGAACCCCCACTCCCAAGTGCTCAACCCCAGGGGTATGGGGAGAGAGAGAGAGAGAGAGAGAGAGAGAAAGAGAGAGAGAGAGAGAGAGAGCATGTATATATAAGCTAAAAAAAAAAATATATTGACTGAATGCAAACAACTGTGTGAAAATAAAATCTTAAAATTATCGAATTGGTGAGTTTGGTGAGGCTCGATACTTAAATCAAAACAACTGTCCTTTTGTTTTTGTTTTTTTTACGATCATTTTTTTCTTCTTCCATTGTTAAAATACTTTAACGAAAAGCTATGTATAAATTACGAAAACTTTTTTCTCAGTTATTCAGTCTTAGAATTATAGAATTCATATCTTTAAAAAAAAAAAATTATATTGGCCAGTATGGGGCTCGAACCCACGACATTCGCGTTATTAGCACGACGCTCTAACCAACTGAGCTAACCGGCCTGTGACACGGCATGCACGCAGTTAACAGTTTATAAATAAATTATGCTCCTCTTACCACTTGACGATTCAGATAAGAGTAAGGACAAAAGATGGAAAAGAAACCTTAGTTAATGCTTGTGTCTCTAAGTTAAACCAGTTGATCTGTCGAATCAGGTTGGTGAGGCTCGTTACTATATATATATGAAGAAAAATGTATATAAAATCTGTATAGGTATATGTTGTGCGTACATCTGAGAGATTAAAGATATCTTATCTTGTCACGTGAGAAGGATGGAACACCATCATGTACTAATGTCAGCCAGCAGGGGGGTGGGGGAACTGAAATTCTTGTAAGCCCCGGGATTAAGAGAATTGTTGGCTCCTTAGCTCAATTTATTCTACTATCCATTATTATAAACAATCTTAACCAAACATACCACCCACCAATTTTAAACAAATGATTTTCGATTGAATTCGTATAAATTTCAATTGAATTTTTAAAAGCTTAAACTCAGATTTCAAAACAGTTTTATAATAATAATAATAATAATAATAATAATAATAATAATAATAATAATGTATCAAACTAGCACAACGAGAATACAAAACTAGACACGACTGGGTTGGGAAGGTGATCCACTGGGAATTATGCAAGAAATTAAATTTTGACCACACAACAAAATGGTTTATGCGTAAACCAGAATCTGTTCTTGAGAACGAAACGCACAAAATTCTCTGGGACTTTGAAATTAAAACGGATCACCTTATCCCAGCAAGAAGACCAGACCTAGTGTTGATTAACAAAAAAGAAAGAACTTGTCAACTGGTGGATTTTGCAGTGCCAGCGGATCATTTGGAAATCAGAGGAAGAATTGAAACCATTCAGAATACTGCACTGCTGCAATCTGCCAGAATACTCAGAAGAGTCCTGGAGACCTGAGGAGACTTGCTGTCACTTAGACTCCAGTGAAAGACCATCAGCTAACACTGATGTGAACACTCAAAAGGAGTAAATAATATCTTTTCAGCTAGTATATTAGGTCTGAGACCTGTCAGCTGTTCCTTATAAATATTCATTTTAAATCCACAGAATATTTATAATCATTCCACAGATTATCCAGCTTTACCTTGAAGGAGTTTAGAGATGGGGCATTCACTACTGATGAAGGTAGTTTATTCCATGTATTCACCACTCTGTAGCTAAAATGATTTTGTCTTGTATTTGCTTTACAAGATTTTTTAAGGAGTTTTAATTTATGTCCCCTTGTATAGGTATTTTGAGCAATGTTTAGTAGGTCAGAGTTTTCATTCCGTTTGCTCTGTCTTTGGTCGTACGCTCTTGGATTTGAAATTTGTACAAATTCAATCGAAAAAAACATTTTTAAAAGGGAAGGGGTATAAAATATTGAAAATATTACCCATTGATTTGCCGATAAAAATTTGGTGCGGGGGCATGTAAAATATCTACATTAATTTACCGACAAAAAGCGATAAAAATACGACTCGGAAAATATCTTAAGTTGGGCCAGAAATTCGCCTGACACCGGCATGCTAAAACATCACTGTCAAGAAGAACCCTCGGCCATTCCAAACACACGTTATTGATTGGTTCAGGATAAAATCTCCCATTCAAGAAATAACTATGGACCCAGAAATAAAGTCTGAAACCTCAAAAGTATCTTTTGTCTTTGTCTCTTCTTTTCTTTTCCTTTAATTCCTTTTCCGCCAGATAACCCACAAGAAGGAAGAACCACATATAATTGGGTTTAAAAGAAACAACGTGCGAACACACACCAAAAATAACCCTTAAATGCCTGTAGCGATGTTGGGATAGAGTTGAGTGGGAAAAGATTTACCTTCCCTTGCCGCCAGGGCTTGCCACTAAGTGACATTACTACCTGGCTATTTAAATTTAGCTCGGAAAGCTATCTGTCTCTCTTTCATTTGGCATCCAAAAAGATGCACTAGACAAGTTGTATCTCTGCCCATTACAATACAATAAGTGATTTTTTTTTATTCCCGTTTACGAGCCTCAAGATTAACTCTACAAGAACTCTTTCTTCCTTCCTAACGACGTTCGTTTTGGTATTATTTGCGTTATTCGGACTATTGTCCTCATCTTCATTGTTATCTGTACAACGTTTCGGCCGATGTGCCCTCCGGCCTTCTTCGGGCATTTCTTGTCGGACTCGGGAACATGGTCCAATTAGACACATGGCCTAGTGTATAAAGGAGTTAGGTTAAGACAATTTTAAGTGACAGTTATTTCTAGACTGCAGGTTCAATCCCGGGCAAGGGCAGCAGTAACATAGAATAATAATTAACACAGCTTAACGCTTCTACCCCAGCTATGGTTAGCGGAATGAGAACAGGATATCCCCGTGGATTGAATAA
>CM042164.1:6270908-6288408 GCA_023376005.1 Doryteuthis pealeii | reverse complement strand
AATAGGGACAATAGAATCCCTATAAAAGATATCGAGATATTAAAGGGTGTCATAAGTACAAGAACAACACTTTCTAGTTTGTTTTTGTTGTTTTTTGGTTTGTTTGTTTTTTTGTCTTTTCTTCTTTTTTTTTTCTTTTTTTTTTTGGTAACGAGCATCACTAACCGGCTTCGGCAAGAGAAAGTCAGTAGCAATTTATATATGATTGTACACTCCCACTTACCTCGTGTTAAATAATACGACACGCGGCAAGATAAGCGAAATCATTCTATTTATATTTAGCTGGGGTAGTTCGCCGTCGGCGGCCGGTTAGCTCAGTTGGTTAGAGCGTCGTGCTAATAACGCGAATGTCGTGGGTTCGAGCCCCATACTGGCCAAAAAGACGTTTTGTGCTTAAAAAGCAAGTTAATGAGTCATGGTTAACAAGGTTGTCTCGCAGATCCATTACAACTATATAGCAAGTTGGATCATTGCTAGATGCCCCATACTTGCGACTTTGTGTCACATCCTACCCTTGGTGAACGGATTGGGTAAATATAGGGACTGCCAATTTTATTGTCATATGTGTATTTTACAAAATAAATTTACCCCCCCCCCTTTGAAAATAAAGTAAAGTAAGTAAGTAAAGTCGTCGGGGCGGCCTAAAGTCGTTATCAGCCAATCAGCGAGTGAGTCTATCCCCTTTTCACTTGTGCTAGACCAAGGAGATTATTTTAGCGTCTGAGGTGGAGTGCCACACCTACCGTCAGCTCCTCACTTTACCGCACAGATCCCTGTGCTACTCATATGCTGAGTTGGCGAGGACCGGTATTGAACTAGGAACCTTGTGGTTTCTAGCCGAACGCTCTACCGACTGAGCTAACCCGGCCCTTAAAATTCAGGGAATTATCGATTTAGTACAATCCTATAGGTGCTAGGGCTTGACATAACCAGCCGATTGATTGTAGGAGTCCTCCCTAAGTTTGTTTTTTTTTGTTGTTGGTATCCTTCAGTCTACTAAAGACGATGTCGTAGTATCCTTTTTTAAATTTATCTGCAACTGCGTGAGTGGCTGAACAGACCAATTTTTGAATGGCAATCTCTGGTGCAGTGACTGCAAACAAACAGTGATGCTTGCTAGAGTTGCTGTTGTCTCTCCTTCCTTTTGGCTCTTTTTTTCTGCGGCGGCTACTTTCCTCTTTTTATCGTTCCTTGTTTGACGAGGAGGCGCCAGGTCACACGGTCTTCTGCACAAGCCTTCCATGTGTTGGTGTTGATGTGGCATGTCTTCATGTCCATCTTTAAAGCGCGGGCGTGGTCTCCCTACCGGTCGGGTGCCCTCTACTAATTCACCATACAGGAGGTCTTTGGGGAATTCGGCCCTTGTCCATCTTCCTGACGTGACCAAGCCAACACAAGCGTCTCTCGCAGATGATGGCGGGCATGCTGTTCATGTTTGCTCGTTCCAGCACGTGTGTGTTGGGCACTTTGTCTTGCCAGTGTATATGCCTAGAATGCGGCGTAGGCATCTGTGGTGGAAATTGTCCAGTTCCCTCACGTGGCATGAGTATGTGATCCAGGCTTCGCAACTGTAGAGGAGAGTACTGAGAACGAACGCTTTGTAGACGCGCAGTTTGGTTCTCTTAGTAAGGCTGACATTGTCTCAGACTCTCTGGCTAAGTTTGGTCATGACTGCCGCCACTATCGCGATTCTGCTGTTGATTTCACTGTCAGTGGAGACTGAATTGGCAATGGTGGACCCAAGGTACTTGAAGCTCTCCACTGCTTCCAGGCTGTGTCCGTGCTCTCCTGTGCTCTTCACTGCTTCCAGGCTGTGCCCGTTGATGACAATGTTCGGAGGGGTGTCTACACTTTGTGCCATGACTTTTGTCTTATTTAGACTTATGGTAAGCCCGAACTCCTTGCAAGCCTGTGTGAGTCGACTGACAGGCTATTGCAGGCCGTGCTCAGGGTGTGACGTTAAGGCTGTGTCATCAGCGAATAACATTTCCCGAATGAGGACTTTTGTGACTTTGGTCTTAGCTTTATGGCGAGCGATGTTGAACAACTTGCCGTCAGCTCTGGTGTGTATGTAGACTCCCTCACTGCAGTCCTTGAAGGCGTAATGGAGAAGCAAGGAGAAGAATATGCCGAACAGCGTAGGTACAAGGACGCAGCCCTGCTTCACTCCATTGCTGACTGGAAATGCCTCGGATGTGGCACCATTAAAACAAACTGTGCTGTGCATGTTTTCGTGGAAGGATCTAATGATTCCAAGAAGTCTGGGCGGGCAGCCTATCTTCTGTAGCAATTTAAAAAGTCCGCTCCGGCTGACCAGGTAGAATGCCTACGTTAGGTCTATGAATGCGGTGTATAGTGGCATCTGCTCACCTGGCACTTTTCCTGCAGCTGGAATAGTGAGAAGATCATGTCCACAATTGACCGGTTTGCTCGGAAGCCACACTGTGACTCCGGATGGATGCGAGATGCAAGGTTGGTTGGTTGGTTTATTAATTTTAACGGCACATCAACCCGTCCAGGGTTATATCATGCCTAGCGGTTGGGGTGTTATACATATTGTGCATTCATATATATACTTTTAGTAATTGGTTTTAACAATGTGTTAGCATTATTGGGAATCATATTGTATGGCATTGATTTGTTTCATGTCTATATTCTATGGTAGAATTTTATTTCCCTCAAAAAGGAGAAAATATCCTCCATGCCAACACCTTCAAACAGATCCTTCATATTGCTTGCCCTAAAATAATGTTTTCTGATGTGAGCAAAAAATCTGCATTCCATTAATAAGTGTTTGACTGTCAGGGGTGTTTGACATGTTTCACATTGTGGTTGTTGTTCTTGTTTGAGTATATAAGAGTGTGTTAGTTTTGTATGACCAATGCATAATCGGGACATAATGACTTGTTCCTTTCTAGACTTCCTTAAAGTTGGTCTGCAGCCTCCCAAAGTCGGTTTGATTAGGAAGAGTTTATTGTGGATACAGTTATTCCAGTGTTGCTGCCATTTTGTATGAAGGAATCTATTAATTTTAGGTTTCAAGTCAGTATATGGTATCTGGAACTTGTCAGGGATTAAATCTAGAGCCGATTTAGCTGCAGAGTCAGCTCTTTCATTCCCCCTCACTCCTATATGACTTGGTATCCAGCATAAAAACCTTTCCAACTATGCTGAGGAGGGAAATGCTCTGGTAATTGTTGCAGTCGCTCCTATTTCCTTTGTTCTTGTATAGGGTGACGATGGTAGCGTCACGCATGTTCCAAGGGATGTGTCCTTGTTCTAGCTAGCTACTAATAAATCAACACAGGAGGGGGGGAGAGGTCATACACACATGGTCATATATAGACCAATTTGGAAGCGCGTGGTGTAATGGTTAAAGTCATGGGAAATGGACTCGTCGCCCCGAGTTCAAATCCTGGCTATGGTAATTGCATTTCACTTAGCGCTAATACCCTTGGAAAAGGCATGGATCCTACTCTCCCTCCAGCTATGGATAAATAGTAGGGCAGACTGGGCTCTTTAACCTTGGCTAGGCAACCAGTCTAGGAGAAGGAAAACTCTGAATTCAAACCTGTTGAACTCCGCTTAAGAAATTGACCTTGTGTCACATCCTGCTCGTGCGGAGGGGTTGGTAAATATATATATAGAACAATTTGAAATTAAGATTAAATAGAGTAAAAGGAAAGAGAAAGAATTAAAGTTAGACCAAAGTTATGGACCAAAGTAAAGTGTTACAAATCACGGACTGCTCAGCCACGAGGATTCCGTCCTGAAGCATCACCGGTTGCCACCCACAGCCAATAGGTAACCCCATTAGGACGGGGTCTTACCCCTCTGCAGAGGAGTAGTCTGCGTATTCTACAGCCCCAGCCGACAGGGCGGGCAAATGATGATAATACAGCCGAGTTTATTATAGGTACCAACATTTTTGATATCATAGACGTATTTTATAAAATCAAATCATTATTGCTGATTGAAAAAAAAAATTACCAAAAATCAGAGAATTATTTAATTTTTGACCACCAGGATTTTTTTGTATTTAAGCGGCTGTTTTGGATTTTTCGGCCTCTTCTTCTTCTGTGGCATCTCACGCACATGGGTTAGACTTTTATGTCTACACCCTTCTCGTGTGGGGGCTTCTGCCCCTTAACGCAATACTAGTAAGTGACATTGCCCTATGGACCCTCCATAACTATCCATTATTTCTATATGTACATTTATGTATCTCTTGTATACCTCCTTATTGTATCTCTATTCATGAATGTGTTCTTTTTTATATCCTCTTTGTATTTCTGTTATATGTATCATTTCCATGTGCTTGTAGTAAAGTCCTTTGTGTATGTTTAACACTCGTGACGGAGTTGTTTTGTTCAACTTATTATAACTTTGAACCTAACATTACCATTTGGATCTGTTACTTTCGTTCAGCAGTTGTAGGGTTGGCGTAGTGGCCTATTGTCGGTATCAGCCGGACAGCGAGTCTATCTCATTTCGCTAGCGCTAGACCAGGGAGATTGCTCTCTCTTGCTTCTCAGGACTTGACACACATGGGTTAGACATTTATGTCTACACCCTTCTCGTGTGGGGGCTTCTGCAACTGGGTCTATGTCAGTGATCCTCAACCTGGATTCTACGCCTCATTGGGGGGGGGGGCAATTCAATAATAATAGGCGGGTAATATGAAAAATATAGTAATATCAACATTTTTTTTTCATTTTACCCTATATGGGTAAAAATTATAAATTGTAATTACAACCTAGCTGAGCACAACAACTTGTGCAATCTGGTCAAGTGTTCACCCACTAATGTTATCGTGCATCTGGCACCAGCTATATGCGTGGCTTCTGACTTTGCAGTTCTTCATCTGTACCCCTCCCTCGCAATTATACACATTATAAAGTCAGTAAGTCAACGGGGCGGCCTAAAGTCGGTATCAGCCAATCAGCGAGGGAGTCTATCCCCTTTTCAATAGCGCTAGACCAAGGAGATTGTTTTTATCATCTGAAGTGGAGCGCCACACCTACCATCATCTCCTTACTTTACCGCACAGATCCCTGTGATACTCATACGCTGAGTTGGCGGGGACCGGTATCGAACTAGGAACCTTGTGGTTTCTAGCCGAACGCTCTACCGACTGAGCTAACCCGGCCCCATGTACACATTATAAAATGGATCTTATTTTATTAAATTTGAAATTAAACCCTTTAGTTTCATTTGAAAGATACAATTTTTTATGTTATACTTCTTCAAAACTGATATTGTTATATCATACTAAACAATTAACAGGTGGGGGACATGAAGAAATTTGTGACAAAAAAGTGGGGCATGGTGCTAAAATAGTTGGGAACCACTGGTCTATGTGGATGTGAGGCCAATGGCAACTCAGTGAACCTATTACGGTCGTCAAGCTGAAAGCATCGGTTCCCGCTAGATCACCAAAGTTAAGCCAGTTCAATACTGAATTGGATGACCACTTAAGCAACAGCAGGTACTGTAAGCATCCCGAATCCTTTATTTATCAAAACGACTTGGTTCGGCATTAAATGACCCGAAAAGGGTTGGTAGACCCTTAAAACAACTAACCAACTAATTAGAGTGGACCTGGGAGTATTAGCAACGAAGGGGTGATTCCAGAGCCCCAGAAATGAAGAAGTACTACCATGTGGCACTTTAGAGTCCCACTCGGAATACCCTTTTTGGGAAGGGTTATCATGACCCCTACTGAGGATGCAGTCGATATATTCAAATGTGTGTGTGTTCTTGTTTTGTTTTTTGTTGTTTGTTTGTTTTTCCTTTTTTTTTTTTCAATCGACTGAACTTGACCTGTAGAAATGGGGGGTAAGATATGAATAGGTATTCAGATGGATTGCTTTATTTGCAAGGCAAAAAAAGAGTAGCGACTCTCCTGTTATTCATTCATATCCGGGTAAGAACGCCGGAGTTAGAATCCATCCCACACGGAATACCCTTTTTTGGCGTGGGTATCTTGACCCACACAGTGAGAATAAAAAAGCCTTAAATACCATGGGTATCGTGGTTATGGACCATTTCCACTCTTGAGGCTAAATAAAAGATATCAGTGGTCTGAAGAAGCTCGTGGGCATACTCACGAGTGGAAATGGTCCATAACCACGATACCCATGGTATTTAAGGCCTTTTTATTCACAAATAACTTTGCTCTGTTTACAATAATTAAACATTGAGCTCTCAAACGGAACCTGAACTCTACAACAAACGACTGGTAGAGAATTAGGACTCGCCTAGAATCACCTTGTACCAAGAAACTTGGTACCGCACCAAAGTATATATATATATATATATATATATATATATATATATATATATTAATTATAATTAATTAATTAACAAAATTAGGTATGACTTTAATTAAGCACATAATCTCCCACAAATTGTTGGCATTCGCCATTTCAAACACATTGTTTGACTACTTCATATATATATATATATATATATATATATATATATATATATGTGTGTGTGTGTGTGTGTGTGTGTGTGTGTGTGTGTGTGTGTGTGTGTTTGTTTTGTTTGTGTGTTTGTTTTGTTTTTTTTGGTTTGATTTTCTTTTTCTCGTGTTACATAATTATTAGATTCTTAATATTTATGTACAGTAGTGTAGAAATCAAAATGGCTGTTATAAGTTGCAGCCCAGGGCCTTGAAGGATGAGTGACAAGGCTTGAACTGATCCTGATCCTTTCCTGTGGATACCGTGAAAATCGGTGGAGGAGACCCTCTTCCGGTTTAGATTAGAAATAGATTTTAGTCAGATCGGCCAAGACCACGACGGTGGTAAGTCGTGTTATGCACGCGGCCGACTCAATCTGCGCAGGTAGTCTGGTGGGGGATTTCGAGAATAAAATATGATCTAAGTTAAATGGAAGTCGTGTGTTATTATCTAAAAACTACCAATGACATAGGGCTTCTGATTAAGAGAAATCCCCAATGGAAGACCAGACACGAAGTCCCCAAGAAGAAGTCCAGACGCTAGAAGAGATGTTAGAAGATACGCTACAAGAACTTAAGATATCAAAGACGATAGAAGAAGACGTAAGATAGAAAAGACGTCAGAAGAAGAATAGAACAATAGAAGTAAGTAAAGAGGTATACAACACTCGATCGACTGGACTTGACCTGTAAGAATGTGCGTATGAGCATGAATAGGTATTCAGGTTGATTGCTCTATATACAAGACAAAAAAGAGGGCCGACTCTCCTGTTGTTTATTCATATCCGGGTAAGAATGCCGGGGTTAGAACATGTCCCGACAGTCTCTGTTGTGGTACTAGCTGAGCTATTCGTACATTGAAAAAGAAACAAAAAGCTTACACGGTTCAAACTTAACGGGAGGCGTACTTGAAAGAAAAATAAAAAAATATCTAAAAAAAAAAAAAGCCCTTGCTCCGGGTGAGGATCGAACTCACAACCTCCGCATTCCTCAATATTTGAAGTACTGTCTATAAGTACGGCGCGCTAACCGATTGCGCCACCGGAGCAGACGATACACCCGATCTGAAACTAACAATATATTTTTACAAGTGGATCAGTAAAAAAATCCATACATATATTGAACAGTGTGTTTGTGTGTTCGGCGTTTTGTAACTTCTGCTAGGATGAGGGTGTAGTATCTGTGTCTTAAGAAAAGTTTCCCATCCACTGCTTCTCGGCAAGGCGCCGTAGATTCTTTGAGAAAGCAATAATCTGGCTGCAGTGGCGAATTTTTTTTATCTTGAACTTAAAAGATATCTTATGATAATGGAGATTTGGTGTCTGTCTATCTGTAACCGAAAGTTACCACCAGCGTTACAATTCCTTTAGTTATTTAATAATCATTATTTAATCTTAAATAGTATCTTGTTTATTAACGATCTCTCCCGTAGAGTCTGAATTGCCTCAAAACAGCCCATGTTATTAATGCGTTCAAAATTGTGCAATGTGCGTTATATATCGTTAAGAAATAATGGTTTACATAGTATATGGTGTGGGTTAATTTGCATACTGATTTTAACAAAACTAGGTTTAATAAATAATTACTTTGTGTTATTGATTTCTAATATCATTATTTTATTTTCAAACATGTTAAAAGCAATCCTATATATAATTTTATATAGAAATCAATTGAAATAAAATCAAAATAAGTCTAATCTTTTTATATGCGTTCTTATATACTTTCGTCGGTCTTTTTAATCTAATATGATATTTAATTACATTAAAACTTAAATACTTACGCCCGCCCTGTCGGCTGGGGCGTTAGAATGCACCGACTGCACCTCTGCAGAGGGGTAAGACTCCCCCAATGGGGCCACCTGTTGGCCGTGGGTGGCGACCCGTGATGCTTACGGATAGAGCCCAGGTGGATGAGCAGTTTATGACATGCAATACTCCACTTTGGCCCTATTTTGGGCTAGACGGACGGTCGGAGAGGCCCCCTCCGATCAATCGGTTGGTCACGTCAAGCCCTAGCACCTATATGATTTTCCCAACCCTATTGTCTTTATGGCAAGCCCCAACCCCTTTTTATCATATGGGTGCTAGAAGGCGGTGGCTGCGGGTCTACATGTCCTGGGAATGACGTTAAACTCTATCTGATGGTGAGGTTCCAGTTTTGGAGGTTTGGGGAATGTGGAGCACCCCTTCATCACCATTGCTCCCTGGTCCACTCTGACTCGGAGTGGTAGTACCTGTTAGGGTCCCATCTATGGATTAAATAGAAAAATGTACTCATAAAAAAATTGTATTATCCATCAAGAATTGATTTATTTCAAAACTTTATTGGCATTAAATGACCCACTGAGGTTGATATGCCGTAAAACAAAACAAAACAAAAAAAAAATACTTACGCCCGTTGTTGGGCACATATGTTTACTAGTTCATATTTTTAAAAAATTAAAATCAAAGTCTGCATCAGGAATCGAACCCCAAACCTTTCCAACATCAGCCACGGCCAAGAAAAGGTTTTGTTTTACCACCAAATATATTGAAAACGTATCACTGTCATAACAGACAAAAAACAAATTCATAAAGACACTACATTCGAATGCTGATTTTCAAAGAAAGAGGAAAAAAATTCCAAATTTTCTTCGTTGTAATAATTTATTTCAACTGCATCAATGCAGTGTTCAGTTGAAATAAATAAGTTTTGTAAAAATTCAATTGAAATTTGTACAAATTCAATCGAAAAAAATACCACATTTTAAAAAGTTTTTTTAAAAATAAAATACCTACATTAATTTGCTGACAGAAAGAAAAAAAAAAAAACAAAAAAAACAAAAAAACAAATTAAACAAACAAACCATACGACCCGGAAAATATAAAAGTTGGGCCGGAAATTTGCCTGACGCAGGCACGCTAAAACATAGCGTAAATTTGGGCAGGAGATAAAAAAAAGATCAAAATACCCAAATTTTATTTAGATTTTTGGTAAGGAGTGTCACTAACCTTTTTTGACAAGAACTTCAGATGTTTCTGAGTCGATGATAGTCTTCTCGATTTCCATCTTAACACATGGCAAAATAACATTAATTTATCTATGTCTCATCCTCTCTGTATACCCAGTGGCCGGTTAGCTCAGTTGGTTAGAGCGTCGTGCTAATAACGCGAATGTCGTGGGTTCGATCCCCATACTGGCCAGATGGTTACTTTTTTTTCTTTTTTTTTTTAAACAAAATATGAATTCGATCTTTTTTATGATTGAACAAAACTAGGTTTAATAAATAATTACTTTGTCTTATCGATTTCTAATATTATTATTTTATTCTCAAACATATCAAAAGCAATCCTATGTATAATTTTTGTAGGGGTTATGGGCCGGGTTAGCTCAGTCGGTAGAGCGTTCGGCTAGAAACCACAAGGTTCCTAGCTTGATACCGGTCCTCGCCAACTCAGCGTATGAGTAGCACAGGGATCTGTGCGGTAAAGTAAGGAGTTGATGGTAGGTGTGGCGCTCCACCTCAGATGCTAAAAAAACAATCTCCTTGGTGTAGCGCTAGTGAAAAGGGGATAGACTCCCTCGCTGACTGGCTGATACCGACTTTAGGCCGCCCCGACGACTTTACTTACTTACTTATCATCTTGCAAAGATCATCGTCGGGTTGTGTGTTGGACAGTGAGGCTGATAGATATTTGATTTAGTACGTCCTGGGACGCATGTATTTGCTTTGAACGAGTCCCCGGGAATTTTGATGGGTCCCAACTAAAGTTTCTTAATAAATTGTAGGGGTTTTATTTATGATATGTGGAAACAACTAACCTGTAACCTGTAACCTGTGTAATCCGTTTTTGAGAAACTATTGAAATGTTAGCTTGAAATTGTGAAGGAAGAAAAGAGAAAAACACTGGGACGCGTGGATATGATTTTACTGCCTCCGTTTAGACTTTCATGCGTCCTATCAGCATCGCTGTAGAGTGTTGTTGTTTATTTTCTTTATCTAAAAATAAATAAATGAATAAGAATAAGGATAGATTAAATATGATGGCTATTGAAGCACATTTTCATCCACCATTTTTTTTTATAGTCACTAGCAAATATATGCACCCTCCGGGTGCAAGTATTTAAGTTTTAATGTAATGAAATATCGTATTAAATTAGAAACGCTAATGAAACTAAATAAGAATGCAGATAAAAAGATTTGAAAATAGAGGGGGATATAATCGAAAAATAGAACAACTGAAATTTACTCTTCCATCACTCTCGTCTTTCATTGTTTTTTTTTCTCTAATTTAAGTATTTAGTTAAAAGAGGAAGTAAAGAATAAAATGACAGTTATTTTTTCTTGTTAATGGATTTCATTTAAGATTCATTGAAGAGATTTTTGCTTATATTCATTAAAATAAAGCCAAACAGTTAGAAACCAATAATACTAAGCATATATTTATTAAAATTAAATTTTTGATATCAATATGCAAATTAGCCTTCCCGTTCACACTGTAAACTGCTATTTTGTTGTATATATAAATACAATTGCATGTTATTAGTATGTAGATATGGTTAACAGTATTAATAATGTAAAACAATTTTATTAATAATTGAGGTTAAAATAAGGATAAATTCATGGTGAATGTAACGTCAATTACTAAGGGAATTGTGACTTGAGTCGTGATTTAGTTTCGGTTACAGACAGAAAAACACACAATCTCCATTATAATAAGATTTGTATATATGTATATGTATGTATGTATGTGGAGAAAGGTAGACAAAGACGGGATGTTGTAGAATATGGATGTTTATTGTAGGCAGTGATGTTGACGATGCAACGTTTCGGTCTGTTAGACCTTCTTCGGGACTTTAGGAATAGAGTTCTTGCTTCAGTGGTGAACATTTTCTTTCTGATTGAATTGGGAGGTTGTGAATAAGGGGGGTGGGGTCGGTTGATGGTGTCAGAAGAGGTTGGGGGAGGATTTTCCTTTTTTCTGATAGGTTTGGTTTTGTTTTGTTTTACGACATATCAACCTCAGTGGGTCATTTAATGCCGATAAAGTTTTGAAATAAATCGATTCTTAATGGATAATACAATTTGGTTTATAAACTCATGTTTTTCAATTTAACCCATAGATGGGACCCTAACAGGTACTACCACTCCGGGTCAGAGTGGACCAGGAAGCAATGGTGATGAAGGGGTGCTCCACATTCCCAAAAACCTCCAAAACTGGAACCTCACCATCAGATAGAGTTTAACGTCATTCCCAGGATGTGTAGACCCTCAGCCATCGCCTTCTAGCACCCATATGATAAAAAGGGGTTGGGGCTTGCCATAAGGGCAATAAGGTTGGGAAAATCATATAGGTGCTAGGGCTTGACGTGACCAGCCGATTGATCGGAGGGGGCCTCTCCGACCGCCCGTCTAGCCCAAGATAGGGCCAAAGTGGAGTATTGCAAGTCATGAACTGCTCATCCACCTGGGTTCTATCATTAAGCATCACGGATCGCCACCCACGGCCAACAGGTGGCCCCATTGGGGGAGTCTTACCCCTCTTCATCCTAACGCCACAGCCGACAGGGCGGTTTTCTAATAGGGAGTGTATCATATTGGATTCTGATAGTGCCACAAGTGTTAGGTGTTTGGGTTATATGTATGTATCCAAACTTTAACCCTAATCCTATCCCTAACCCTAACCCTAAAACTCTACCCTAAACTTAACCCTAACCCTAAAACTCTACCCTAAACTTAACCCTAACCCTAAAACTCTACCCTAAACTTAACCCTAACGCTAACATTAACCCTAATCCTAACCTTAATCTTAACCTTAACCCTAACCCTAAACTTATATGGAAGCGCGTGGTGTCGTGGTTAAAGTCATGGGAAATGGACACGTCGCCCAGAGTTCAAATCCTGGATGTGGTAACTGCATTTCACTTAACGCTTGGGAAAGGTGTGAATCCTACTCTCCCTCCAGCTATGGATAAATAGTAAGGCAGACAGGGCTCTTTAACCTTGGTTAGGCAACCGGTCTAGAAGAAGGAAAACTCTGAGTTCAAACCTGTTAAACCCCGCTTAAGAAATTGACCTTGTGTCACATCCTGCTCGTGCGGAGGAGTTGGTAAATATATATATGTATGTATGTATGGTGGATATTTGTCAAGTATGTATGTATGTATTGTGTATAAATTCCAAATTCAGTTGCCGATATAAAGCGAGGGAGCATTGTAAAATATCTACGTATATTTGCCGATAAAAAGCGAGATACACAGCACGGTAAATATTTGAAATTTGAGTTTATTGAAATTATTGAAATTTCTACAACTTGAATCGAAAAAAATATTTATCTTAAACGGTGGGGGTTGTAAAATATCTACATTAATTTGCCGATAAAAAGCGAGAAACACGACTCGGAAAATTGGCTTGAATTATGTATGACGCCGGCAAGGAAAAACGTAGCGTAAACGTAGAAAGAACCTAGTCTTGTAATATACGCCGTTAATGAGTGATGTTTCTATCAACGAGCCTCACCGACCTGACTGTTAAAAATAGAACGCTAGTACTGGTAACTTTGATATTTTCAGTGTCTCTCAAAAGTTTTTGTTTTGTTTTAATGTAAAAATGCTCGTGATAGAAAGAAAAAGAGTTTATTTTTCAAAAAGTATTTTCTTGTTTTTGTTAACGAGCCTCACCAACCTGGTTAAACAGGAAAAGGCTTAAAAGCTGTATATGAGCCAGTCAATGAGTACACGTGTGCCTTCCGAGAGATCACATGATAAGCAGAGATTATTTATAGATTTTTGATAAGCACTGTGATATCGGGGCCGGTTAGCTCAGTTGGTTAGAGCGTCGTGCTAATAACGCGAATGTCGTGGGTTCGATCCCCATACTGGCCAATAGGATTCCTTTTTCGTTTAAAAGGATTTTTATTTTAAAGTAAAGATGCACATGATAAAAAAGAAGAAATTAATCTTTTTAAAAAAGTATTTTCTTGTTTTTGTTAACGAGCATCACCAACCTAGTTAGACATGAATAGCCGTGTAATCTGTATATATGAGCTAAAATCCGTCCACGTGAGCCTCCCAGAATGTCACAGGATAGAAAGAAATTAATTATAGATCAGCGACAAAAGTTAGTAAACAGGGCCGGTTAGCTCAGTTGGTTAGAGCGTCGTGCTAATAACGCGAATGTCGTGGGTTCGATCCCCATACTGGCCAATGGAAACATTTTTTTGTTTAAAAGAGAAATGAGAATTCGATTACATTTTACATTTCATTTTCACACTTTGACTGTCCTATAGCAATTGTTTTTATTTAATCATTTTTTTAAATTCTAGGTCAGATATTTGTGGGCAGCTTAAAAATATTAATCAGAAATAAATTATCTCTCCCCCCCCCTCTCTCTCACTCTCTCTCTCTCTCTCTCTCTCTCTCTCTCTCTCTCTATCTATCTATCTATCTATCTATCTATCTTTCTAATTCTCTGTCTTTCTTTGCCTGTCTGTCTCTCTCTGTCTGTCTGTCTGTCTGTCTGCCTCTCTCTCTCTCTCTCTCTCTCTCTCTCTCTCTCTCTCTCTCTCTCTCTCTCTTTCTGCCTGTCTGTCTGTCTGTCTGTCTTTCTCTGTTTGCCTGTCTCTCTCTGTCTCTCTGTCTGCCCCCTCTCTCTCTCTATCTATTTATCTATCTATGTATCTTTCTATCTCTCTGTCTTTCTTTGCCTGTCTGTCTCTCTCTGTCTGTCTGTCTGCCTGTCTCTCTCTCTCTCTCTCTATCTATCTATATATATATATATATATATATATATATCTTTCTATCTCTCTTTTTCTGCCTGTCTGTCTGTCTCTCTGTCTGTCTCTCTGTCTATCTGCCTGTCTCTCTCTGTCTCTCTGTCTGCCCCTTCCCTCTCTCTCTGTCTGCCCCTTCCCTCTCTCTCTCTCTCTCTCTCTCTCTCTCTCTCTCTCTATCTATCTATCTATCTATCTATCTATCTATCTTTCTATCTCTCTTTTTCTGTCTGTCTGTTAACTAGAAGCGGCTACTCGGTGTTACCTGTGTAGTGGGGAGATTAGAAGTTAGTCTCGCAGATCCATTATTACTGAATCACGAGTTGGATCCTTCAAGGATGCCCCATTTAAATCCCTATGTAAAAAAATAGACCTTGCATTGATCCAGCTACTTTGAAAAGAAATGTTAATGTCTACTATCTAAAATATTAAATGAAAAAAAAAATCCATGCTGTTTTCATTTAAATTTTATTTTTTTAATTATCTTCACGAATATAAATCAAATCTTTTTTTGCTCAAATTATTTTTGCTCAAAAACCAAGCTCTGGTGATATTTAATGTGTATATATATGTACGTTGTCGTTAATTGTTTTATTTTCAAAGTTTCCGCCGGACATACATATATACACACAACTGCCCTTTATATATATGTATAGATTGTCTAATTTTTTTCTTTCGGCGATATTATGCATCTGCTCCGGTGGCGCAATCGGTTAGCGCGCCGTACTTATAGACAGTACTTTAAATGTTGAGTGATGCGGAGGTTGTGAGTTCGATCCTCACCCGGAGCAAAGTATTTTTTTGTAGCAGTAATATAGTAATTTGTGTGATTTATTTACCCTTCTCTAATTTGACGGCCCGTTCATCTTTCGGGTCATTTAATGCCGACTCGTTTGCGCTATCGAACCTGGAACCCTATGGTTTCCTACAAACAATACGGTGTAAAAAGTAATTAAAAAAAGATGAAGGTTTCTATGATCAAATTAGTTAAGGCATGCAACTTTATTCTGTAGTTCTCTACTCATCAACAATAAGATGCTACTCATGCGCTGAGTTGGAAAGGTTTGGTATCGAACCTGGAACCCTACGGTTCCTAGCTGTATGCTCTACTGAGTGTAAACAAACAATACGGTGTAAAAAGTAATTAAAAAAAGATGAAGGTTTCTATGATCAAATTAGGTAAGGCATGCAACTTTATTCTGTAGTTCTTTATTCATCAACAATAAGATGCTACTCATGTGCTGAGTTGGAAAGGTTTGGTATCGAACCTGGAACCCTATGGTTCCTAACTGTATGCTCTGCTGAGTGTAAAAAAAAAACAATTAGAGGCGATTCTCACAAGAAATCGTTAACAAAGCTGTTCATTCATGATAGCTATGGCTTTGCTAGAAATGCCAGCGTCGTCAAATGTTGCTAATGTAACTGCTGTCGCTTAGGTGGTCATCCTAAACAATTTTGTTTAAAGTCGTTAAAATCGGAGTAAAACCGAAGAGTAGTTTTTTTTTATTTCTCTGAATGTTTGAGATGAGGCTTGAAGATTAGTATTATCTGCGTTCTAAGTGACAGTTATCTCTGAAACCCGAGTTCAATCCTGAGTGAAAGCAGTTAGAAAAATAATTAATTAACACAACTCCTACCCCAGCTATGGTTAGCGGAATGAGAACAGGATACCCCCGTGGAATAAATAAAGGGTTAGGTTCAAAGTTCCGTGATGGCTCCCGATTACGACAAGAAAGTTCCCGAGTTCGAAAAGAAGGTTCCCGAGTCCGACAAGAAATACCTGAAGAAGGCCGGAGGGTATATCGGCCGAAACGTTGTACAAATAACAATGAAGATGGGAACAATAGTCCGAATAACGCAGATAATACTAGTTTTTGTTTTTGTTTTTTGTTTTCAATATCAATAGAGTGAGTGTGATCTTCATTAAATGCCTCATACTTTCGACCTTGTGCCACACCTGTATTTTTAGGAAACCTCGTGGTTAGCAAGTAGATCAAAACTGCTATAATATTAAGCTATATTTTCTTACACTGTGTCGTTGTGATAATTTGTTACATTCTACCTATTGTTCTCAGAAGTGCACAAATGGTAGCACAAGTGTTTCTTTGCTTCTAAAAAGCCTGTGCCCAGCCGGAACTTGGATGTCTTTTCACAATACGACATCAGTCTTAACTTGACCCGAGCCACACCCCTGCCCAGAGACAATTATTAGAATTAGATAGGAATACGTAATGTCTAACTCTAAGGAGATTATGATATGCTGTATCCCAAGCCATATAGGAATGAGGGCGAGTGAAAGAGCTGACTCTGCAGCTAAATCGGCTCTAGATTTAATCCCGGACAAGTTCAAGATACCATATACTGACTTGAAACCAAAAATTAATAGATTCCTTATCTACTAAATGGCAACAACACTGGAATAACAACATCCACAATAAACTCTTCCTAATCAAACCCACTTTGGAAGACTGGAGACCAACTTTAAGGAAGTCTAGAAAGGAACAAGTTATTGTGTCCCGATTACGCATTGGTCATACAAGGCGCACTCCTATATACTCAAACAAGAACAACAACCACAATGTGGAACATTTCAAATGCCTTTGACAGTTAAACACTTATTCATGGAATGCAGTTTTTTTGCTCACATCAGAAACCGTTGTTTTAAAACAAACAATATGAAAGATCTGTTTGAAAATGTCAACATGGAGGATATTCTCTCTTTTTTTAGGGAAATAAAATTATACCATAGAATATAGACATGAAACAAATCAATACCATACAACATAATCCCCAATAATGCTAACACATTGTTACAACCAATTACTAAAAAGTATAAATATAAATACACGATATGTATAACTTCCTAAATGTTAGGCATGACATAATCACAGACAGGTTGATATGCCGTTAAAATCAATAAACAAACAAGCTTGAAGCCGTACATGAATTTTTCGAGCTATTTTAGATATTTTGTTTTATTTATTATTTATTTATTTTGGTAAACGAGTATCATCCAAACTCGAGTTTGCCAGAAGAATATTAGAAAAAAAATATTAAAGTTTAGGGACTAAAAAATTGCTATCTTTTTTTTTGTTGGGAAGGCCTTTTTTTTTTTTCTTTGGGTCGGGGGGGGGGGGGGCCTGGGGGGGTTGTTTAGGAATAACAAAACGACTTGCACCTCTTGCAGAGAGGAAGATCCCCCCCCATGGAGCCTCCTGTTGCCGTTGGGGTGACCCCCGTGATGCTTAAGACGGAAATCCCTGAGTGGTAAGATCCTCTCTCT
>CM042164.1:6253378-6270808 GCA_023376005.1 Doryteuthis pealeii | reverse complement strand
CTGTTAATTACCACATATGATTCATAACTTATTACAACTTTTCAGCTACTTAAGAGATTGCAAATATCTCCAATGTTGAAAATATTTATAGGTAATAATCATTTATTACTTCACTCTCGCTCTTCATCTTTTCTTTCATGAATCTTTAATTCATTTATAGCTGTGTCAGCCAGCTTATCACTAGCCTAACCGTCATTTCTCTACATATATAATTCTAATTATTCTACTAACTTTGATGATTATCTAAACCATTGCAAAATAGTTCCCAATGTTAAAAAATAAGTATAAATAATTTGACTTAACTCACCTCCTCTTTTTAATTCCCTTTCTTCATATTCTGCTTTAGATTTCATTGTGCCAGTCACAATATCTTAAATTTTTATTTTTTTTATTGACGTTGACTCGTCGAATCTACTACTTCGTATGCACTCAACGTGCCAAACGATCATTATATATCTTTGAAAGCAGAACAAATGATAATTTACAACGACCTCGCCTATCATAGCCGAACGTTGGGGGCCACGCCTGAACACGTGATCCGTGCTGCCTGCGGCGCTGGCGTCATCCATTGGGAATTGTGTCTGAAAACTGCTTCAGTACTACTCACTACAATATCTATCTAGCCAGTTCACTCTCGACCGACCATTCAAAAACTAAAATCTGCCCTATTCTTTCTTACACATACCTACATTCCCAAAACACCTGCTTTCGCTGTATACCTTACTTAAAATCGGTTCAAGACTTACCCTGTCGTGTTCCAATATGAATACAGCATTGCAAGAGCCCACCAGACTTGGTCTCTTGCCAAACTCCTCCGAACATTTTTGTGCTTGTTCCCAAATTGTCATAAACTTGGTCACAGAACCTATCCTTTTTGCTTCATCCACCTCATCTGAAAGAAAAAAAAAAAAATAAGAATGTACAACATAATTATCCGCTATCGCAGAAGTGACAAAAATCCCTGTATCCGCTCTGCAATAAATCTCTAATAGGTGGTTCAAATATAATATCCCTTCTCCATACAAAACTCCACTGATAAAGCGATCACGTAACAACAAGAACATTAATCACCTTATACACGCACACATGCAATACCAGGTACAAATACACTAGATTAAAGGGTACATACAACCAAAGCGTCCCGACTGCCACTCGTCCCCTTACCTGGAGAATACAGCGCCTCATCATAAAAAAGATCGAAACCCCACATCAATGACTAATGCACAAAAATCATAACTCATAAAGCCATGAAGTACAACCATGACCACCTAGGATCGCTATCCCAATCTATGAAAACTTACAAAGAATCGCCAAACTCGCACCAACTCCATTACCTGTCCAGGTGTTTGGAAGCCGA
Source organism: Doryteuthis pealeii (assembly GCA_023376005.1). NCBI lineage: Eukaryota > Metazoa > Mollusca > Cephalopoda > Myopsida > Loliginidae > Doryteuthis > Doryteuthis pealeii. The sequence goes on along the minus strand of CM042164.1, from coordinate 6,269,451 downwards.
GATACTCAGACCCTGACTCTAACCCATGTTGTCGTATCTTTACTGAACAGGGACAAAAAAAAAACCTTTAACCAGATACGCTAAATATAATCCCTACGGCACACAGCCAAACTAAACCCGCAGACATCTCCTCCGGCAATACGAAACTAACCTACCATACCTCCTAAGTCGGGAAAAAAACGGTATCACCATACCTCCCTTTCGGGAACTGACCCCAAGTTTACGAATTATCTACAAAACATGAATACGTTTACGAATTGTATACAAACGTAAAATCTACTGCTAGAGAAACATGATTACAGAAAGTATCCACATTAACAACCAAACATGACACTGGGGTTAACCTGCAGAAAATTGGGAGCTGTTTCTTGCACGCTAACATAAGCATCTACAAAATAAATGAGTAGGAGAACTTGCCTCGACACACAAAGAGCCAATAACGAGGAAAAAAAAGAACAGCTAATCCAATAAGCATCACAGTTGTTGCATCGCAGATTTCATCTTTCCACCAAAAGATCTTTCACTCAGAATAAGGCGGCACAACCTCTTTCACAGATCAATTAATTTTTTTTGTAATAAGCACTATCTATCTCGTCTCTCTCCTCTCTCCCTCTCTAAGTATATATATTATTATTACAATATATAAATAAGAAATAACATTTTTAGGACAAAAACAAATATTAAAGTTGCTGACAGAAATCTTCACCTTTAATAGAGCATCTTACAAGAGCAAAATACTAAGAAAGCAAAAACACACTTTAGATAAGCTACCAAACAATTGCTTTATTTTTTTTTTTAATTCGTCGCTGATTTTTACACAACCTTTTTTGTCAGTTTATTATGAACAATTAAATCTTCTGGTTTTAAAACCATAAAATTATTTATAACACAACGCCGCATACCATAAAAAAAGAAAATAAAAAACAACTAAAAAAAGTCCTAGCATCAAACACCACTCTACTCTGTACCCCTCCTTTCCGTCTTTCTAACGTTATTTATCCGTCTATCCTATCCATATTTTCTCTGAGATAGTCGGGGCCCCTGTGGTGCCGTCTCTCATTGTTTAATTAAAAGTCAAACAATTCTCTCAAAAAATTAACATCATTTTGTCTTTCAAATATGGTTAAAATCATACCTATAACTTCCATTCACTTCAATATAATATATACATACACTCACTCACACACAACACACACATATATATATCTACTATCTATATAATATATATCTCATACACCACACCACTTCTCAACCTGTTAAAACTTCCAACAACAATATGATAATGACTCTACAGTTTTCTCGATAACAACTATCTTAGTCCAATAAGCAAAGTCTTATGCTTACCTGCAGCCGACGTCGGTTCTTCATCTCGATTACTCATCTTCCTCCTAAACTTGTTTCCATCTTGTTATCTAAACGTTCCGAATAATTGCCAAATCTGTACCTTACCTAAAAGCATAAATGAACAATTTTCATACATAACCCAAACATAAACGAATCTCGACTATTCTTTATTCCAATAATAGTTTACTTATTATATCTTAGTACGAAAGAACGTCTTGCTCAACACGTCTACAATCTTATCTTTGAAAACTCAAATTAGTATCATTTATTCATATTAAAAATCAAAAAAATAAATTTTTCTTTTATTCGAATAGAAACATATAGAAGTGTATCCACCGATCTTTATAATACGGTCTTGGGCTCATTATGAGTACATCTCTTTCACGTTTTGTATATATACAGCATACATAATACTACAAACAATCAACTCCTTATCATTATTATAATTATATTTTATGCTTAATTATATTCCTTGAAATGACTCCTCGAACTAGTTCAATCTGAACAAGCTCTTCGATTCTCTTATTTTTAATACCCTTGAACTGTTATTCATCCAACTACTCCCCCTTTGTTCCTATTGCAATACCATACTCTCTTTAACCTCTTCTATCAACCAGTCTAAAAAAAAACAATATAAATTCAAACCTTTAAAATCCGTTTTAAAAATATTCCGATATTCACATCGCTGCTCATCAAAATTCTTTGTTACCACAATATTCTGGTTTAAATGTGACGATACTATGGTTTTTAAGATTCTTTTCTTTTTTTTTTTTTTCTTTTTTTTTATTGCTTTTTGCCACTCTATGGGTGACCCACCTCATACAGAAAACCAAAAATCCATCCTATTCAAAAAATACATCATATTCCCATTCTCAAACAGTAACATTTAGCCATATAATAACCCCAATTTCATTCTTTACCAACTCCACTCCCATAAAAAAAAACATTCCGTTCAAATAAAAAAAATGAAACAAAAAAAAATCTACCATACACACTCCTCCATCTCCACCAAAACAGATCACACATTTCAAGACAAATCACTTGTCAATGAACATCTACTTAACCGAACAAACAAAACAATGTCCTGAGACCATCATGTACGCAGCTCCGGACAACCAATAACAAACATACAACCGGCCCCCAAAAAAACCCCCGGAACCCCCCAAGAAAAACCCCCCAGCCAACGGACCTTCCACCGGACAAAAAACTGCCCCCACCCCCTCGCGCCCTACCATCACCATGTGTCTGGGCCTCTTCGAGCAGTCCCTTCTGTTGGAGTTCAGACTTCTGGTGTAACACTCTGGCCCTACCGGGGACGCAAAACAACATAACCCTCACCACCAACCGACACCCCCCCACACGGCCTCAAACCAAAAATACACTCAAACAAACCCCAAAAGTACCTCACAACCCCGACAACAAAAACAAACCACGTACAAACTTTTCATTTGCCGTCAATGGATGATCACGGGGGGGGGGTAGCATCGTTCCCGCTTTTTTTTTTCTTTGAATCATAATGAGTTTCTCGTCAAAAACTATAAAACACTTGTAAATTTGTTAGTTTTTGACTGAGGACGTGGCAGGATTTTTATTTCCCTGTCGAAGTCACCGTTTCGAGAGGCAGTGACAAACGTGGTTTAGTTATCTGTGGTTGCCGAATGAGCAAACATTCATCTTCTCTGTTACAGAATAGCCCACTCTATCATAATCGCTTAATGCGTTATAATATAATATATCTATATATATTATGATATATATATATTTATATACTAATATCATATTATAATTATATGACAATTAAAATGGAATCTAATCGACAGTATGACATAAGATTATAATCAATAAACAAAACGATGTTTACAACTGAATAGGCTCATCCAGAAGACGAGTGTGCAAACGATTTCGGGCAATTCTCTGACCGGTTTAAAAAGCAACACTCGGCCATCCTCAACTAATATGAGGCCCTATATGCATTATAATGTCATCAACCGCATCGTGGGCTCCGACTACCAATCACAAAAAACAGACGGGAAAAAGACCGTATCGTAATAAGCGAGCTGCTAGTCAAACGTTGGAATAAAATCAAAAAAAAAATAAAAAATAAAAAAATAAATTGTGTGCTTCTGCATTAAATAATATGGATTTATATTAAAATAAATGTAATTTTATTTAATAAAATGAATCTCATTTTCAATTTTGAAAATAATCAGAAAGCATTATAGTAATGAAATAAGACTCAAAAAAGTCTGATGTAAAGTTATAGAAAGTGTAAAATATGTATAAAGTATTTGTAATAAAGAACGGTTTGCACACTTTCTCTTCTAATGAGCCTATTTCAGTTGTAAACATCGTTTGTTTTTTCATTATATCTTATTATATATATATATTATATATAAATGTTTTTCTGGTTACAGCGGGAGAAAAATGTATTATTTTATAAAAAAAGAGAAGGTCCGCAAATGTATCATGTTCTCAGAAAAAAAAATTTTTTCTAGAATATATATTATAATATATATATATATATATATATAATATATTTATATATATATATATATATTATATATATATACCAATGGCGTCTTTCGGTCAAATAATCCAATTAACCTAATTCACTATGCTTTTGTACGTTTTAACTTAATTCTTATAACTACAATACTTTCATTCTGGTAATCTACAAATACTTTAATTCTGGTATTCTACAATACTTCATTCTGGTATTCTACCAAATACTTTCATTCTGGTTTCTTGTATTTCCTTCTCAGTATTCAAGTTGATTTCAAAATGCTTTTCTCTGGATGGTCTCAATTTATATCTCTGATTTCCATTCCAATCAGACTAAAGAAAAATAACAAATTCATGTTAATTAATTGAAATAAGAATGCACAGAAAGCAACCTAAGAGAATTCGTCTAGTGTCGAACTTGGAATATGTCTTCTTTTTTTCAAAAAACTGTTCAATAAGAGATACATGATTCGGTGACCGAGATAAGTGTGGCGGAAGTGCTCATATGTGAAACTTTTTTGCACATAACTTTTTCGTTTTGAATTCATATCACAGGAACTATAAAGAAATTTAAAAAAATCTGTTTCAAGTGCCTTTAAAAGTAAAAAGAAATTCATCACTTCATCTGATGAGTCCGGAGAGTTAGACACTTTGTCTAAGCTCCATGAAATATGACTATAATGCAAAATCTCTAAGTCTTTTGTTATTTCTTTTATATAATATATATTTATATATAATATATATAATATAATATATATATGAAGTAGTCAACAGTGGGTGTTTTGAAAATGGCGAAGGCCGACAATTTGTGGGAGATTATGTGCTTAATTATAAGTCATACCTAATTTTGTTAATTTAATTGATTATAAACTAAATGAATTAGGCGTGCATATCGGTTTAAATGTAAAGCGTAATCAAAATCGAGAAAAATTCATCTCTGTATGTACATTGCAGCCATTAGGCCTCATCAGCGGAGCTTATAGACAGGGCAGTGCTTTGTGCGTGATTCGAACCCTACTGTCAGGCTGACAGGCAGAGATTCTAATAAATATGTATATAATATTTAGTAAATAAATATAATATATATATATATATAAGTAATATAAGTAAATATATAATATATCATAAAGTATATATATATATATATCATAAAGTATATAATATATATATATATATATATATAATATATATATATATAATAAACTCTGATAGTGTTAAAAAAGTATATATATATGCACACCTTTTTTTCACCACAAAAGTTGTCTCGTTATTGTTAATTTAGAAATATATAAGAAAATGTCCTGATAGGATGTGTGCATGAATGTGTGGATGTATGTGCTTGTACAAATATGTACACGCATGCGTATGTGTGTGTATGTGTGTACCGTTGCACGCGGCGGTGTGCGGTTTCCAAGGTGCGAGCAATAAAACAAAAAAACAAAACAAAAAAACAAAAAAATAGTAGATCACTCAATCACCATATTTTAAAATCCTACAAAGGGGTGTTTTTTTTCTTTCACCAGTAAATTGCACTTTTCAATGTTTTTTGTTTGTTTATATTTTTTTTTGTTTGTTTGCTTTTATTTATTTTTATTTTTTTTATATTTTTATTTTATTTTATTTATTTATTTTTTTACAGCAGGCAAGCACGGACTCTAAACATTCCCCCTAGAAGTTGCAATTCCCACGCTCGGAAAAACAAAAAAAAAAAAAAAAAAATATTTGAAAATAACACACTGTAGTGAGTTATAATATAGGGACTATCATTCGTTTTCACCTTCTTTTCTTTTTTCTTTTCTGTTATTTGTTTAGTTTTCTTACGGTGACGGCGGTGGCTACGGCTGAGGGTGAGAGACAAGGCCGGCGGGTGTCTGGGGGTAGAAGTCATTGTCACAGCTTGCGACAGGAGCGTCATTGGGATGTTACGAGAAGCGCGGACGAGAAGACACAGGTAGATCCACACAATTGTCAAGCAGCGTTCTACACCACTGCTCTCATATGCAGTGTCAAGTGGTTAGACCGAGGACTGTGGGGCTAATAAACGTCGATGATCAATGACGACACCGGAGTAAAAAAAAATCGTTCTTAAATTAAAAATTCTTCTTCTTAAATTATTGAAAATAGATCACTAATTAGTGACCACACCAAGCGAAATTTAACAGGTTAGAATTCAGAGTTTTCCTTCTAGATTGGTTGCATAACCAAGATTAAAGAGCCCACTCTGCCCTACTATTTACCTATAGCTGGAGGGAGAGTAGTTGGATTCATACATTTTCTGAGCCTATTCTAGTAGTGACCACCCCAAGTGGAGTCGTTTTAATTCAGAGTTTTCCTTCTCATAGACTGGTTGCCTAGCCAAGATTAAAGAGCCCACTCTGCCCTACTATTTACCCATAACTGGAGGGAGAGTAGTTGGATTCATACATTTCCCAAGGGATTTAGCGTTATGTGAACTGTAGCTTAGTGAAAATAGATCACTAATTAGGACTGAGCCTATTCTAGTAGTGACCACCCTAAGCGGAGTCGTTTGAATTCAGAGTTTTCCTTCTTATAGACTGGTTGCCTAACCAAGATTAAAGAGCCCACTCTGCCCTACTATTTACCCATAACTGGAGGGAGAGTCCTTGGATTCATACATTTCCCCAGGGATTTAGTGCTATGTTAACTGTAGCTTAGTGAAAATAGATCACTAATTAGGACTGAAGCCTATTCTAGTAGTGACCACCCTAAGCGGAGTCGTTTTAATTCAGAGTTTTCCTTCTCATAGACTGGTTGCCTAGCCAAGATTAAAGGCCCACTCTGCCCTACTATTTACCCATAACTGGAGGAGAGTCCTTGGATTCATACATTTCCCCAGGATTTAGTGCTATGTTAACTGTGCTTAGTGAAAATAGATCACTAATTAGGACTGAGCCTATTCTAGTAGTGACCACCCCAAGCGGAGTCCTTTGAATTCAGAGTTTGATTTCTCCGACCACCTGTCTAGTCCAAGTAAGGGTCAAAATAGAGTATTGCAAGTCAATGGAACTGCTCAGCCACCAGGGTTCCACCCTTTAGCAACAGGGGTCACCACCCACAGCCAACAGGTGGCTCTATTGTGGGGATTTTACCCTTCTGTGCAGTCGGTATTTTACAGTGACTGACGGGATAGATAGGAAGGAATAAAGTATGAAAATAGATATATCGTTATATATATATATATATATATATATATATATATATATATATATATATAAACAGAGTAGTAGAATATATAGATAGATAATAGATAAATTATAAGATTTAGATAGATGATAGATGAGATGGGATCAGGTTGAGATAATAGATAGATAGAAAGATATGAACAGATAAAGATAGATAGATAGATAGATGATAGATACAGATATAATATATATATATATATATATATATATATATATATATATATAATTATATATATATATATAATATATATAGATAGTTAGATAGATAGAAAGATAGATAGATATGAACAGAATGGCGATATAGATAGATAGATAGAAGAGATAGATATAGATGATAGAATGATAGATAGATGATAGATAGATAGATAGATAGAATAGATATGAACAGAAAGGGATAGATAGTAGATAGATAGATAGATTTAGAGATATAGATAGATAGATAGATAGATATAGATATGAACAGAATGGGAAGATAGATAGATAGATAGATAGATAGATTGACAGATAGATTAGATAGATAGATAGATAGATAGATAGATAGATAGATAGATGAACAGATAGATAGATATAGATTAGAATAGATAGATATAGATAGATAGATAGATTTACAGAAAGATAGTAGATAGATAGATATAATAGATAGATAGATTGAAGATGAGATAGATAGATAGATAGATAGATAGATAGATATGAGAATTGATAGATAGATAGATAGATATGAAACAGAAGAGATAGATAGATAGATAGTAGATAGATTGAATAGATAAGAGATGATAGATAGATAGATAGATAGATTTGAACAGAATGAGATAGATAATAGATAGATAGATAGATAGATTTGACAGATGATAGATAGATATATGAGATAGATTTGAACAGAATGAGATAGATATAGATAGATAGATAGATATGAACAGAGATGAGATAGATAGATAGATAGATAGATAGATTTGAACAGATGAGATAGATAGATAGATAGATAGATAGATTTGAACAGATGATATAGATAGATAGATAGATAGATAGATTGAACAGATGAGATAGATAGATGATAGATAGATGAACAGAATGATAGATAGATAGATAGATTAGAAGATTTGAACAGAATGAGATAGATAGATAGATAGATAGATAGATAGATTTGAACAGAATGATATAGATAGATAGATAGATAGATAGATAGATATGAACAGAATGAGTTTGTAGACCACATATTTAGTTCCCAGCGAGCTTATTCTCCAAGCATTCTGTTATGGGGTGCAACAACCCTAAAGTCAAACCACGCCCCGCCGTGGCAGGGCGGTGACAACATGGTAGTGTCAGAGCTACACCGTCCGAAACACAAATTCCTGGTAGGACCTCCCAAAGCTGATTGGTCTGTCACCCAGTGGTATTAGGGCCACCACCAGGCTAAAGAGGCTCTGGTTTCCATCATCGTCAGGATTCAACGGCTTTTGGCGTACTTATCACTGAATCTGTGGAGAATTTGTGGCAAACAAGAGCATCTCCTTCCCCTGACCGAGATATGCATGTGGGGTTTGGGGACCACTTGTTAATTTCCTATTGCCTTTTTATTATTATCTGCGTTATTCGGACTATTGTCCTCATCTTTATTGTTATCTGTACAACGTTTCGACCGATATGCCCTCCGGCCTTCTTCAGGTCTTTCTTGTCGGACTCTGGAACCTTCTTTTCGGACTCGGGAACCTTCTTTTCGGACTCGGAAACCTTCTTTTCGAACTCGGGAACTTTCTTGTCGTAGTCGGGAACCTTTTTGTCGTAATCGGAAGCCATCACGGAACTTTGAACCTAACCCTTTATTCAGTCCACGTGGGTATCCTGTTTTCATTCCGCTAACCATAGCTGGGGTAGGAGTTGTGTTAATTATTTTTCTATGTTACTGCCGCCACTCAGGATTGAACCCAGAATCCAGAGATAACTGTCACTTAAGAATGTCTTAACCTAACTACCTTATCCACTAGGCCATGTGTCCAATTGGGCTGAGTAAAGTTCCTGAGTCCGAAAAGAAGGTTCCCGAGTCCGACAAGAAAGACCTGAAGAAGGCCTGAGGGCATATCGGCTGAAACGTTGTGCAGATAACAATAAAGATGAGGACAATAGTCCGAACAACATAGATAATACTAATCATCAAGTCCCTTTTTATTATTTTCATAAATTCACTACCTCGTTCATTCTGGATATGGCGAGTTCGTCGGATGAAGCCGGTTGAATCTGTAACATAATCCATGGGTAGTCAATGAATTGTGTATGTACTGTAGTAAGATATTTTGAATCAAGGTTCGTTAGATTCAGAATAACAGGGGTTCAGTGGAAATTTACCTCAATAATTCAATTATTTTTACTTGGCTCCTTGAAAAACCTGCCATTAGAGATGTGGGAGATTTTTGGATTTTTTTAATTTTCTTATCTAAATGAAATTTGGTATGTACGTGTTGACGTATAACTTCAAAACGGGAGGTCACTCAGATTCGAAATCTTGAATACACATTATTATTCTTCTAACTAAGAAACACACTAAATTTGGTTATTGATTTCTTCTGAAATTAATAAAACACTATTATAAACAAAGAAAGGGAATACGGACAATTGTAAATATTTAATTCTTACTCCTCAACAGAGGTGCAGTCGGCGTATTATACAGTCCCAGCCGACAGACCTAAATAAATAAGGAAGTTTAATACCTAACTCCTTTAAATTGTAACTTTTTGGGAGATAGAAAAGAAAATTAACTAAACGAATTTATTTTTATCACTTTAACACAACAAGCAATTAAATTTAAGTTTTTGGCATATATACAAAAAGTTTTTGAAAAAAATATATTTTAAAACACTCAAGTTTAGGACTATATTAAAAAAATTTTAAATGTAGACAAAAGAAAAATATTTCCTAAAATAAACAAATATTGTACTATACGAATTATCAGCGATTTTTAAAATTTGATTAAACATTTTCCTCTCTTTTTTAAAAATTTTATAAATCATATTCTCTTCTCTTACTCACGTTTTCTCTTTCTCCCCAACTCCCTGGTGTTCATAATTGTCTTTTAAAGTCCGGTCATGGACTACTTTTTAATATTATAATATATATATATATATATATATATATATATATAAATCTAATGAGTCAACGAACCTACTAAAAGTTTCGCTTAATGCTCTTCAAGGCTAAGATCTTAGCTCTGAAGAGCATTAAGCGAAACTTTTAGTAGGTTCGTTTGACTCATTAGATTTATCTTTATTATTTGCTCTACTTAGGTATTGAGCACTTTTTATTAGCTTTAGTCTCCTGGCGGTTTGTATGAATATATAAGGGCCGGTTAGCTCAGTCGGTAGAGCGTTCGGCTAGAAATCACAAGGTTCCTAGTTCGATACCGGTTCCCGCCAACTCAGCGTATGAGTAGCACAGGGATCTGTGCGGTAAAGTAAGGAGCTGATGGTAGGTGTGGCGCTCCACCTCAGATGCTAAAACAATCTCCTTGGTCTAGCGCTATTGAAAAGGGATAGACTCCCTCGCTGACTGGCTGATACCGACTTTTACTAATATATATATATGCATATAAATTGTTTTTTCTTTTGGTCAAAATATTGTACTAATAGATTATTTTTTGTTGGCAATTATCTTGGTTTTCTTTTTTCCCAAATTTTTTTCTCCCCCGTTGATGTTTGGTAGTATATTTTTACAATCAAACTATTTGCTGTTTTTTTTCTCACCACGAGGATTTACCAACAAGTTTGTATATATATATATATATATATATATTATATATATATATATACATGCGTGTGTAAGTATGTGGGTGTAATATATACGCGTGTTTCTGTGTGCATGCGTGCATGTGCGTGGATGATGACCGTTTAAGAACACAATTGTCGGCGTTGGTCTCCTTATCGAATAAAAGGGATTTGGCGCCAACAACAGCTGACAACAGAATTATCAAAAAAGGACGTCGTTGTTATGTCAACTTTTCTAGGAAAGTCATCGACATTGCATCACCACAAAATGCAGTCAGTCGACCTTGGCAGTAAAAAGGCAAACACACCAATCTGCAATCTGTTCCGATCTATCTATCTATCTATCTATCTATCTCATTCTGTTTATATCTTCTATGTCTCTACCTATTTATTTATCTGTCTCGTTCTATTATATCTATCTATCTATCTATCTATCTATCTCATTCTGTTTATATCTATCTATGTCTCTACCTATTTATTTATCTGTCTCGTTCTATTTATATCTATCTATCTATCTATCTATCTATCTATCTATCTATCTATCTCATTCTGTTTATATCTATCTATGTTCTACCTATTTATTTATCTGTCTCATTCTATTTATATCTATCTATCTATCTATCTATCTATCTCATTCTGTTTATATCTATCTCTGTCTCTACCTATTTATTTATCTGTCACATTCTATTTATTATCTATCTATCTATCTATATATATATATATCTCATTCTATTCATATCTATCTATCTATCTATCTATCTATGTATTTATCAACCGCAGTCTGTTCATATCTATCTATCGCATTATTTCATATCTATGTCATTCTGTTCATCTCTCTCTCTCTCTCTCTCTCTCTCTCTCTGTATATATATATATATATATATATATATATATATAATAGATAGATAGATAGATAGATAGATAGATACAGAAGGACAAATAGATATGAACAGACTGCTTATATATATATATATATATATATATATATATATATATATATATATATATATATATATATATATATATACACATATATATATATATATATATATATATATATATACGACAGTCTGTTCCTATCTATCTATCTATCTATCTCTTATGTCCATGCCCATCTATCTATATATCTATCTCTTCTGTCCATATCTATCTATCTATCTATCTCTTCTGTCCATACTATCTATCTATCTATCTATTCTGTCCATATCTATCTATCTATCTATCGTAGTCTTTAATATCTATCTATTTATCTATCTACCATAATAATGTACTTGGATCTTTTCCTACGTTTACAGGGTTTACAAATTATTATTTTCTCTATAAATCATTTCAGTCTAACTTTGTAATTTAATATTCTTTTCCTATATCAAAATGATTTTTACCTATACGATATACAATCATACTTGTTTTTCACTGTAACTCAACTGACAATAAAGAACTGAATGAAATTTCTTTTCATATAAAAACTTATTTCTTAGAACTAAAGATATTAATTTTTAATCAGTGCAACTCAAAAACTTAAAAATAAAAAAAGAAACTATTCATAGAATAAACGAATAATTTTCATTTGAATTTATACGCGAAATTATCTATCTTCAAATAAGGACACGTTTAATTCTTAGTTTCTTTTTATTGTTACATGAATTAAACTAATACATTGTTATCACTTTAACTCAGCGAGCAATTAAAAACTGAATTTTAGTGTTTGTCATATCTCCAAAAAGGTTTTTGGAAAAATGAAATAATGTTTCAAGACACGCACGAGTCTAGTGATACATGTTTTTAAAATAATATTTTAGAAGGTTGTATTTTTTTGGTACGGCTGTACGCTTACTCGATTCGGTACAGCGAACTACGTCAGCTTTAGACATGCACAGATTTCTTAGCCGGTACGGCAGAACATCTTTTTGATAGAGCGAAAAATAATTGTTTTTTTTATTTAAAACTTTCAATTTTCTAAGCTAAAAAATATTGCGTTTTAAAATAAAATAATTGTTTTATTCGTAAGTGAGATAATGAATATGTAAATACCTTGGTACCCCCTAACTATAATCTGATTGGACAGTCATGTATAAATAGTCGACACTGTGTTGGACCTACGACCTACGCCTCCAACCGTCTTTCGGGACGGGGGTCCAGTGCGCTTCGGCCACTGGACCGGTGAGATGTAAATTAAAGCGTCGATCCCAGAGGCCATCCCTCCAGGCAATACCTGCCCCCTTGACTTAAAGGGGCAGGCTGGGTTTATTGCCAGTGCCTGAGGCGCCCCCTTGAGGGGAATGCCCGACGGATCGACGCAATTTTTCTACCCGCCACCCATGAGTCTCGGCTTGTGGGTGGTCCCACATAAATAGGGCCTTCGTGCCTGACTCGGTACGCGTGGGTACTGGGAAATAAACCTACACCTACAACCCGTCTTTTCGGGACGGGGGTCCAGTGCGCTTCGGCCACTGGACCGGTGAGATGGTAAATTAATAGCGTCGATCCCAGAGGGCCATCCCTCCAGGCAATACCTGCCCCCTTGACTTAAAGGGGCAGGGCTGGGTTTATTGCCCAGCGCCTGAGGCGCCCCCTTGAGGGGGAATGCCGACGGATCGACGCAATTTTTCTACCCGCCACCATGAGTCTCGGCTTGTGGTGGTCCCACTAAATAGGGCCTTCGTGCCTGACTCGGTACGTGTGGGTACTGGGAAAATAAACCTACACCTACAACCCGTCTTTCGGGACGGGGGTCCAGTGCGCTTCGGCCACTGGACCGGTGAGATGGTAAATTAATAGCGTCGATCCCAGAGGGCCATCCCTCCAGGCAATACCTGCCCCTTGACTTAAAGGGGCAGGGCTGGTTTATTGCCAGCGCCTGAGGCGCCCCCTTGAGGGGAATGCCGACGGGATCGACGCAATTTTTCTACCCGCCACCCATGAGTCTCGGCTTGTGGGTGGTCCCACATAAATAGGGCCTTCGTGCCTGACTCGTACGTGTGGGGTACTGGGAAAATAAGCCCTACACCTACAACCCGTCTTTCGGGACGGGGGTCCAGTGCGCTTCGGCCACTGGACCGGTGAGATGGTAAATTAATAGCGTCGATCCCAGAGGGCCATCCCTCCAGGCAATACCTGCCCCCTTGACTTAAAGGGCAGGCTGGGTTTATTGCCAGTGCCTGAGGCGCCCCCTTGAGGGGAATGCCGACGGGATCGACGCAATTTTCTACCCGCCACCCATGAGTCTCGGCTTGTGGTGGTCCCACATAAAAGGGCCTTCGTGCCTGACTCGGTACGCGTGGGGTACTGGGAAAATAAACCTACACCTACAACCCGTCTTTCGGACGGGGTCCAGTGCGCTTCGGCCACTGGACCGGTGAGATGGTAAATTAATAGCGTCGATCCCAGAGGGCCATCCCTCAGGCAATACCTGCCCCCTTGACTTAAAGGGCAGGGCTGGTTTATTGCCCAGCGCCTGAGGCGCCCCCTTGAGGGGAATGCCGACGGGATCGACGCAATTTTTCTACCCGCCACCATGAGTCTCGCTTGTGGGTGGTCCCACATAAATAGGGCCTTCGTGCCTGACCCGGTACGAGTTGGGTACTGGGAAAATAAAACCACACTTACTCGATAGACTAGACCTTATGCCTACAAGCTAACTTTACTCGCTAGACAACACACGACTGCACGACAGACAGACGGCTACTACTGCGATAATATACCAAATACCAACTTCAGAATATATCTTAACCCGAATATATCAGTAAGTAAATTTGAATAAGCTTTTTTTTTATTCTCTGTCAAAAAAAGATTTTCTGCTGTACCGGTTAAGAAATCTCCACATGTCTAAGCTGACGTCAGCTGATGTAGTTCGCCGTACCGAATCGAGTAAGCGTACAGCCGTACCAAAAATACAAAAAAAAAAAAAAAAATTAACAGTTCCTAAACAAACGAACATTATAATTGTGAGATATTTCTGTATATTTTTCAAAACTGGAACCTCACCATCAGATAGAGTTTAACGTCATTCCCAGGACATGTAGACCGCAGCCACCGCCTTCTAGCACCCATATGATAAAAAGGGGTTGGGGCTTCCATAAGGGCAATAGGGTTGGTGCAAATAAGAGGACGTTGAGATAAAAAGTTCGCCTCATCTTATTTTCTAGTTCATCATCATATCACGCAATTAGCACGAATATCCATGACAATCTCTCACCAACCTTCTCTACCATTCATTGTCCCAGGGAGGTCCTCTGCACAGCATCCAGAATCATCGCAGAGTTGGTCCATGTAGGTCCTTGGTGGTCGGCCCAGATTAGCATGTCCATGTGTTGGCTTCCAAGGGAAAACGTCGCTTATCAGTTCGTCCTTGCTCCTCCAGCAGTGTCCAGCATGCCTTGTTCGTCTCACTCGGATGGTTTGCGAGATAGGGGGCAGGTGGCCGTGCAGCTACTTCCTTGTAGGGTGCCGTTTCCACGACTTGCTCTAGTCTCGAGTTCGATCCTCGTGAATGTCCGATACTTGCGACCCTGTGTTGATATCCTAGCCGTGACGAGCGGTCTGATAATAAGGGCGCCACATCTTTCTGTGCTGGTTTGCCAGCTAGTCTCGCAGATCCATTACTACCGAATAGCGAGTTTGATCCTCGCTGAATGTGCCATAATTGCGACCTTGTCACATCCTGCTTCTGGCGTACAGGTTGGATAAATACTTGACACATATATCGTTAAATAAAGGGCATCTCACGTGGTGTAATGGTTAGCAAGCTAGATTCGCTGACCATTGTTAATGAGTTCGATTTCTCATTGGGCGCCCCATGCATCTGGCCTTGTGCCACATCTAAGCTTCGCTTAGTAAATAAGGGCACCTCACGCGGTGTAATGGTTAGCAAGGTAGATTTGCAGGCCATTGTAGTGAGTTCGATTCTCACTGGGTGCCCCATACTTCTGGCCTTGTGCCATATCTAAGCTAAGCTTAGTAAATAACTATATCGTTAAATAAACCAGCCTGAAACCTTCACACAAAAACGGTCATTTGTTGCACCCTCATCATAAAAAACGATTTGCTCCGGGTGAGGATCGAACTCACAACCTCCGCATTTCTCTATATGTAGAGATAATATACTGTCTATAAGTACGGCCGCTAACCGATTGCGCCACCGGAGCATGTGATATTAGAATGACAATATATCATAATTGTTTTTTTTCCTAAACAATGGCTAAAGGAAATAAATGAACACTTCTTCCAATACACGCATATATACAACACACACACACACACACACACACACACA
>CM042164.1:6238378-6250878 GCA_023376005.1 Doryteuthis pealeii | reverse complement strand
GTTGCCTAACCAAGGTTAAAGAGCCCAGTCTGCCCTACTATTTACCCATAGCTGGAGGGAGAGTAGGATTCATACCTTTCCCAAAGGTATTAGCGCTAAGTGAAATGCAATTAGCACGCCCAGGATTTGAACTCGGGCAACGAGTCCATTTCCCATGACTTTAACGTTACACCACGCGCTTCATACTATATACGATCAATCACCTATTGATTGCCCCAACCCTATTGCTCTCATGGCAACCCCCAATCCCTCTTATCATATGGATGCTAGAGGCGTGGCCGAGGGTCTACATGTCCTAGGAATGACGTTAAACTCTAGCTGATGGTGAGGTTCCAGTTCTGGAGGTTTGGGGAATGTGGAGCACCCCTTCATCACCATCGCTCCCTGGTCCACTCTAACCCGGAGTGGTAGTACCTGTTAGGTCCCATCTATGGGTTGAATTGAAAAACATGAGTTTAAAACAAAATTGTATTATACATTAAGAATGGGTTTATTTCACAACTTTTATCGGCATTAAATGACCCACCGAGGTTGATATGCCGTAAAACAAAAAAAAAAAACAAACAAACCAAGCCAGATATTCTTAGGGTCAATTTCGGGTTGCGGAATGCAGACCCTACAATTTCAAGGAAAAATGCAAACATCATTACAAAATCTCTTACGTTGCTGTATATTAAATGCACTAGCAAATATACACCCTCCGCAAGTATTTAAGTTTTAATTTAATAAAATATTTATGTTAAATTAGTTAGACTAACGAAACTAAATAAGAACGAATATATAAGTATTACACATATTTTTAATTGATTTCGATATAAAATTATAAAAGGATTGCTTTTAATACGTTTGAGAGTAACATGATAGTATTTGAAATCAGTAACAGCAAATAATTACTTATTAAACCCAGTTTTGTTAAAATCACTATGCAAACTATTCCCACCATATACTGTGTAAATCTTATTTCTTAGATATATATATACATATTTCAGGATTTTAAATGCATTAAAACAATATGGGCAGTTTTGCGGTAAATCTAACTGAGCTAGACTTTAATAGAGACAAGATTAATAGATTAGATGTTAAGATTAAATAATGACTATTTCATAATCGTTGAGAATATAACTTTAAATAACTAGGGAAATGGTGACGTTAGTAGTGACGTAGTTTTGGTTACAGTCACATAATCTCCATTATAATAAGATTACGCCAGGAGTGTCTCACGAAGTTTGATATACCATAGGTATATCCAATTTGTCTATCAGAACAAATTTAAACCCCTTTCCGTTTGAAAATTTTTACCAAAAATCAGGGAATTATAAAATTCATTCATTGATAAAATCAATACTGAAAATTTCATTAAAATTGAATGATTGCCTGATTTTTTTTCAATGTTAAATTTATTTTATAAACACGGATTTTACGCCATTTTTAAACAGCGTTTGGCCATACACGATCGAAATTGACCGAAAAATCGTTTTAAATGTATTAAAAATAAATTATATGCGTAATATTATTTTGCTTTTTTTTTTTTTTTTTTTTTTTTTACTGATGCTCATATGTTACTACTTTCGACTTAGATGTGTAATATATTTTGCTTTCTATTTAAAAAAAATTTTTTTTACTGATGCATTAAATTACTACTTTTCGACTTAGATAAAAATTTGACCTTAAATAATCGATTTAATTAATTTTAATTCGTTTTAAAATGAAAAGCAGCCGAATTTTGGTATACCTATATACCATTAAAAGAAACGAAACCAACTCACTTAATGCTGATACATGTGTAGGTACTTTACACTACTATTTAGAGGACCACTTAAGCAAGAGCTGGTATTGTAAGAAACCTGACTCCTTTGTTTCTCAAAGATGACTTGATTCGGCATTAAATGACCCAAAACAGGTTGATATGCGTAAAACAAAACAACATACAATAAACAGTACGTAACTGTGACCTGGCAAAAACGGAACATCATAGCGACATTTTCTTTTCATTAGAGCAATACTCGGCTTCACGGGCTGTTAAGGAACCTTTGAATTTGTTCTTAGCCATTCGACTTATATAAGAGTGTACGCGACAGCCAGTCCCCGGATTCGACACCGGTAATATCAAGCATCTACCCGAATGTCCTAACCCTTTGCCCTTAAGCAAACCCAAAATCTTTTATCATTTATATATTTACCAACCCCTCCACACGAGCAGGATGTGACACAAGGTCAATTTCTTAAGCGGAGTTCAACAGGTTTGCATTCAGAGTTGTCCTTCTCCTAGACCGGTTGCCTAACCAAGGTTAAAAGCCAGGTCTGTCCTACTATTTTACCCATAGATGGAGGAGAGTAGGATTCACACCTTTCCCAAGGTATTAGCGCTAAGTGAAAATGCAATTACCAAGTCCAGAATTTGAACTCGGAGCGACGAGTCCATTTCCCATGACTTTTAACCATTACACCACGCGCTTTCTTTTTTATCATATATGTTCTAGAAGGCGATGGATGGGGTCTTTTCAGAGTCCTGGGTATGATGTTTCATAGCGACATTTTCTTTTCATTAGAGCAATACTCGGCTTCACGGGCTGTTAAGGAGCCTTTACATTTTTCTCTTAGCCATTCGACTTATATACGAGTATACGCGGGCAGTCAGCACCCCCTCCTCCCTGATTCGACAGGTTGAACGTTTCATGTGCTTCTTACTCCTCTTTCACAGTACCAGACACAATCTAAACACCCAATTTCTGTTTTATAGTGAACTTGTTACCATTACCTGGCCGCCAATGTATATTTTGCTTGGGCTGACAGCCTGTCAACCACTGTGACATGGTGCTGACAACCTACCCTGATTCTCGTCGGGTGGACAAAGGGACCGGGAGGTGGGGGTGTGGTGGGAGAAGGAGCATTCACTAAGAAGATGGTTATTTTTTTTGTTTTGTTTTTGGTTGTATTTTTTTTTTGAGGGGTCCCTTTTTTTGCTGTCTCTTTCTTTTTGTCTTTTCTTTCTTTCTTTCGTTTTTTTTTCTTAACGTAACCCTTTATACGTCTTTTTTTAAGGGTATTGTTTCTTTTGTTGTTGTGTGTTGTTTTTTCACCCCCCCCTTTTGCCGCTTCTCGTCCTCGTAAGGGACTATGCAAGTGGTGAGTGCTTTGTCTAGACAGGAGACTTCTGCCTTTCGTGTACAAAGACGTGAGGTCTGGACGCAGGTAGATATAAATCTGTTCTTCGCCGTGTCGGGTCGTGTTGGGTTTCAGCGGCATGAGGCCATTAGTTTTGTGGTTACTTGAGGCGTTTTTTTCTTCTTCTTAGCTTCAGAATTAACGACGACGAGATGGTGAGGTGAGGCGGGTGCCGGGGATTGGTGATGCTGAGTACCTTAGAGTGTACCAGTTGGTTCACGATTGACGTCACAAACCGGGGACTCATTCAAATCAAATCCGTGCGTCCCAGGACGCAGTAAATTAAAAAGCTATCAGCGTCACTGTCTGTGTCAGTTCATTGATAAATTGCGTTGAATATTTGCCTTTAAACTGACAAAAAGAAGAACTCAGAAAAAAAAGAAGTTGCTGTCCCAAGAATGTGTAAGTTGTTGTGACGTCATCGTGAACAACTGGTACACTCTAAGGTACTCAGCATCACCAACCCCGCACCTCGCCTCACCTCACCATCTCGTCGTCGTTAATTCTGAAGCTAAGAAGAAGAAAAAAACCCTCAAGTAACCACAAAACTAATGGCCTCATGCCGCTGAAACCCAACACGACCCGACACGCGAAGACAGATTATATCTACCTGCGTCCAGACCTCACGTCTTGTACACGAAAGGCAGAAGTCTCCTGTCTAGACAAAGCACTCACCACTTGCATAGTCTTACGAGGACGAGAAGCGGCAAAAGGGGGGGGGGGTGAAAAAACAACAACAACAACAACAAAAAGAAACAATACCCTTAAAAAAAAGACGTATAAAGGGTTACGTTAAGAAAAAAAACGAAAGAAAGAAAGAAAAGACAAAAAGAAGAGACAGCAAAAAAAGGGACCCCCTCAAAAAAAAAAATACAACCAAAAACAAAAAACAAAAAAAAATACCATCTTCTTAGTGAATGCTCCTTCTCACCACCACCCCCCACCTCCCGGTCCCTTTGTCCACCCGACGAGAATCAGGGTAGGTTGTCAGCACCATGTCACAGTGGTTGACAGGCTGTCAGCCCAAGCAAAATATACATTGGCGGCCAGGTAATGGTAACAAGTTCACTATAAAACCAGAATTGGGTGTTTAGATTGTGTCTGGTACTGTGAAAGAGGAGTAAGAAGCACAATGAAACGTTCAACCTGTCGAATCAGGGGAGGAGGGGGGTGCTGACTGCCGCGTATACTCGTATATAAGTCGAATGGCTAAGAGAAAAAAATGTAAAGGCTCCTTAACAGCCCGTGAAGCCGAGTATTGCTCTAATGAAAAGAAAATGTCGCTATGAACATCATACCCAGGACTCTGAAAAGACCCCCATCCATCGCCTTCTAGAACATATATGATAAAAAAGAAAGCGCGTGGTGTAATGGTTAAAGTCATGGGAAATGGACTCGTCGCTCCGAGTTCAAATTCTGGACTTGGTAATTGCATTTTCACTTAGCGCTAATACCCTTGGGAAAGGTGTGAATCCTACTCTCCCTCCATCTATGGGTAAAATAGTAGGACAGACCTGGCTTTTAACCTTGGTTAGGCAACCGGTCTAGGAGAAGGACAACTCTGAATGCAAACCTGTTGAACTCCGCTTAAGAAATTGACCTTGTGTCACATCCTGCTCGTGTGGAGGGGTTGGTAAATATATAAATGATAAAAAGATTTTGGGTTTGCTATAAGGGCAAAGGGGTTAGGACATTCGGGTAGATGCTTGATATTACCGGTGTCGAATCCGGGGACTGGCTGTCGCGTACACTCTTATATAAGTCGAATGGCTAAGAACAAATTCAAAGGTTCCTTAACAGCCCGTGAAGCCGAGTATTGCTCTAATGAAAAGAAAATGTCGCTATGATGTTCCGTTTTTGCCAGGTCACAGTTACGTACTGTTTATTGTATGTTGTTTTTGTTTTACGGCATATCAACCTGTTTTGGGTCATTTAATGCCGAATCAAGTCATCTTTGAGAAACAAAGGAGTCAGGTTTCTTACAATACCAGCTCTTGCTTAAGTGGTCCTCTAAATAGTAGTGTAAAGTACCTACACATGTATCAGCATTAAGTGAGTTGGTTTCGTTTCTTTTAATGGTATATTAGGTATACCCAAAAATTCGGCTGCTTTTCATTTTAAAAACGAATTAAAATTAATTAAATCGATTATTTAAGGTCAAATTTTTATCTAAGTCGAAAAGTAGTAATTTAATGAACATCAGTAAAAAAAATTTTTTTAAATAGAAAGCAAAATAATATTACACATCTAAGTCGAAAAGTAGTAACATAATGAGCATCAGTAAAAAAAAAAAAAAAAAAAAAAAAAAAAGCAAAATAATATTACGCATATAATTTATTTTTAATACATTTAAAACGATTTTTCGGTCAATTTCGATCGTGTATGGCCAAACGCTGTTTAAAAATGGCGTAAAATCCGTGTTTATAAAATAAATTTAACATTGAAAAAAAATCAGGCAATCATTCAATTTTAATGAAATTTTCAGTATTGATTTATCAATGAATGAATTTTATAATTCCCTGATTTTTGGTAAAAAAATTTTCAAACGGGAAAGGGGTTTAAATTTGTTCTGATAGACAAATTGGATATACCTATGGTATATCAAACTTCGTGGAGACACTCCTGGCGTAATCTTATTATAATGGAGATTATGTGACTGTAACCAAAACTACGTCACTACTAACGTCACCATTTCCCTAGTTATTTAAGTTATATTCTCAACGATTATGAAATAGTCATTATTTAATCTTAACATCTAATCTATTAATCTTGTCTCTATTAAAGTCTAGCTCAGTTAGATTTACCGCAAAACTGCCCATATTGTTAATGCATTTAAAATCCTGAAATATGTATTATATATATCTAAGAAATAAAGATTTACACAGTATATGGTGGGAATAGTTTGCATAGTGATTTTAACAAAACTGGGTTTAATAAGTAATTATTTGCTGTTACTGATTTCAAATACTATCATGTTACTCTCAAACGTATTAAAAGCAATCCTTTATATAATTTTATATCGAAATCAATTAAAATATGTGTAATACTTATATATTCGTTCTTATTTAGTTTCGTTAGTCTAACTAATTTAACATAATATTTTATTAAATTAAAACTTAAATACTTGCGGAGGGTGTATACTTTGCTAGTGCATTTAATATACAGCAACGTAAGAGATTTTGTAATGATGTTTGCATTTTTCCTTGAAATTGTAGGGTCTGCATTCCGCAACCCGAAATTGAACCTAAGAATATCTGGCTTGGTTTGTTTTGTTTTTTTTTTTTGTTTTACGGCATATCAACCTCGGTGGGTCATTTAATGCCGATAAAGTTGTGAAATAAACCCATTCTTAATGTATAATACAATTTTGTTTATAAACTCATGTTTTTCAATTCAACCCATAGATGGGACCCTAACAGGTACTACCACTCCGGGTTAGAGTGGACCAGGGAGCGATGGTGATGAAGGGGTGCTCCACATTCCCCAAACCTCCAGAACTGGAACCTCACCATCAGCTAGAGTTTAACGTCATTCCTAGGACATGTAGACCCTCGGCCACCGCCTTCTAGCATCCATATGATAAGAGGGATTGGGGGTTGCCATGAGAGCAATAGGGTTGGGGCAATCATATAGGTGATTGATCGTATATAGTATGAAGCGCGTGGTGTAACGGTTAAAGTCATGGGAAATGGACTCGTTGCCCCGAGTTCAAATCCTGGGCGTGCTAATTGCATTTCACTTAGCGCTAATACCTTTGGGAAAGGTATGAATCCTACTCTCCCTCCAGCTATGGGTAAATAGTAGGGCAGACTGGGCTCTTTAACCTTGGTTAGGCAACCTGTCTAGGAGAAGGAAAACTCTGAATTCAAACTTGTTGAACTCCGCTTAAGAAATTGACCTTGTGTCGCATCCTGCTCGTGCGGAGGAGTTGGTAAATATATATAGGTGATTGATCGGAGGGGGCCTCTCTGACCGACCGTCAAGCCCTAGAAAAGCCTAAAGTGGAATATTGCAAATCATGGACTGCTCAGCCACCTGGGTTCTATCCTTAAGCATCACGGGTCGCCGCTCACGGCCAACAGGTGACCCTATTGGGGGTAAGAATCTCTGGTTTGTAGTTCTATTTGCAAGTGTTTATTTTCATCTTTCATGGTGTAACGATGGTTTAAAGTTCAACATACTTTGGATACAAATAACTCCGACAAAGGTTAATAGACAAAACATTTAATACATACAGCACATGGATAACAGTAGAATACACGTTCATAATAAAGAGTACACATAAAAAGGGGTACACAAATCAAGATGAGACACATTCATGAATGATACAGAGTATAACATAAAAGAGTACAGACATGAGACTAGCGATAGTCCATGCTGTAAAGAACTTACAGTAATGTAAGGGGGGACGGAGCCCCAACGAGAGGGTTTAGATAGAATCTACCCCATGTGGCTCGTAGTTGGTGAAAACTATAAAGAGAGCGAAAGGCTTTGAAACCGGCGCTTAAATACTCGTGCCCTAGCGGGCATCATCAAACTAAAAGGGGCAGACAACTCCACCCGGCGAATACAAACTAACGCTACAATGGCTTCAAATGTTGGTGATGTTTTTTTCATTTTTATAAAAGTAATAACATTTTAGTTGGTTATGTATGCTATCTATACATATACAAAGGGCAGTTTGTGTGTATGTATGTCCGTAGGAAACAATGAAGATAAAACAATTTACGACAAAGTAAATCTATATACACATTCACTATCACCAGATCTTGCTTTTTCAACAAAAATAATGAAGATTTGATATATATTAGTGAAGATAATTAAAAAATAAAATCTAAATGATAACAGCATAGGATTTTGTTTTGCATCTAATATTCTAAATAGTATGAATTATTTTTTTCTTTTCAGAGTGGCTGGATCATCACAAGGTCTTTTTTTTACATAGGGATCTTAGTGGGGCATACTACGAGGATCCAAGTCACGATTCAATAATAATGGATCTGTGAGACTAACTTTTTTTGCCTCCACCCTTTCTACCCTGGCAACGCAGAGTAGTCGCTTCTAGTATATATATATATATATATATATATATATATATATATATATATATATATTATTATTATTATTATTATTATTATTATTATTATACTAAAGTTGAGTTAATCAACCTTTTGCTTCCGAGAGGCTTTTTTACTGTTTAATTTAATGACACGAAAATTATACTAAATAATTCCTTACTTTTAGGATTGAATTATGTTTGAAAAAAATTCTGTTTTAATTGGTTCTAATTAGTCGTAATTTGCAATTAAGTCAAAAACTGACACATCTCTTACTTTACTGTGTGTATATCTCTTCCTTCCCCTCTATGTATCTCTTGACTACCTCCTCGTTAGTTTCTCTGGAGTGTAGAGAGAGAAATAGAGAGAGGGGAGAATTTGAAGTGTATCTCTATGTTAAATTTCACAACCAGCAACCCGTAGCTTAAATGAGGTCAAACATTTCCTTTCTTAGAAAGCCTACAAAATGATTTTACAGTTTCGTCCGGCTGTATGTTCTATTTATTCATATTTTTTTTCAATTTTATTCGCTTGGCTAACTCCCTTTTTCCCTAATCTTAATTATCTACCGAGGGCTGAATGGGTGTCCCAATGGGTCACGTTTTGCCTAGTATATATATATATATATATATATGTGTGTGTGTGTGTGTGTGTGTGTGTGTGTATGTTATATATATGTGCGTGTATGTATGTGTGAATATGTATATATATATATATATATATATATATATATATATATATATATATATATATATGCGTGTATGTATATATATATATATATATATATATATATATATATATATAAATGAATGATATGTTGAAAGGATAAATAAATAAAGGAAAGAAAATGTTGAATGGATAAAAATAGTCTAATTCAAAATTTTCTTTCCTTTATTCATTTAATTTTTCAACATCTTGTCGGATTCATTTCCATTTTTCAACTTACACACACACACACACATATATATATATGTTTAATAGTAATTGGTAATTCGCTTGAAGCATTGTTAAGTATGTTATTATATATTAATGATTTGAAGGCAATTACAATGCATATAAAAAATAAAAACAAAAAGATGTTATTTTTGTCTTATCGAGTTCAAATCGATAAGAAATTGATTTGAAATCGATAAGACAAAAATCGATAAGAAATTGATTTGAAATCGATAAGACAAAAATAATGTTTTTATCGATAAGACAAAAATTTTGTTTTTATTTTTTATATGCATTGTAATTACCTTCAAATCATTAATATATAAGATATATGTATGTGTGTGTGTGTGTGTGTTTGTGTTGTGTGTGTGTGTGTGTGTGTGTGTGTGTGTTGTATATATGCGTGTATTGGAAGAAGTGTTCATTTATTTCCTTTAGCCATTGTTTAGGAAAAAAAACAATTATGATATATTGTCATTCTAATATCACATGCTCCGGTGGCGCAATCGGTTAGCGCGCCGTACTTATAGACAGTATATTATCTCTACATATAGAGAAATGCGGAGGTTGTGAGTTCGATCCTCACCCGGAGCAAATCGTTTTTTATGATGAGGGTGCAACAAATGACCGTTTTGTGTGAAGGTTTCAGGCTGGTTTATTTAACGATATAGTTATTTACTAAGCTTAGCTTAGATATGGCACAAGGCCAGAAGTATGGGGCACCCAGTGAGAATCGAACTCACTTACAATGGCCTGCAAATCTACCTTGCTAACCATTACACCGCGTGAGGTGCCCTTATTTACTAAGCGAAGCTTAGATGTGGCACAAGGCCAGATGCATGGGGCGCCCAATGAGAATCGAACTCATTAACAATGGTCAGCGAATCTAGCTTGCTAACCATTACACCACGTGAGATGCCCTTTATTTAACGATATATGTGTCAAGTATTTATCCAACCTGTACGCCAGAAGCAGGATGTGACACAAGGTCGCAATTATGGCACATTCAGCGAGGATCAAACTCGCTATTCGGTAGTAATGGATCTGCGAGACTAGCTGGCAAACCAGCACAGAAAGATGTGGCGCCCTTTATTATCAGACCCGCTCGTCACGGCTAGGATATCACACAGGGTCGCAAGTATCGGACATTCAGCGAGGATCGAACTCGAGACTAGAGCAAGTCGTGGAAACGGCACCCTACAAGGAAGTAGCTGCACGGCCACCTGCCCCCTATCTCGCAAACCATCCGAGTGAGACGAACAAGGCATGCTGGACACTGCTGGAGGAGCAAGGACGAACTGATAAGCGACGTTTTCCCTTGGAAGCCAACACATGGACATGCTAATCTGGGCCGACCACCAAGGACCTACATGGACCAACTCTGCGATGATTCTGGATGCTGTGCAGAGGACCTCCCTGGGACAATGAATGGTAGAGAAGGTTGGTGAGAGATTGTCATGGATATTCGTGCTAATTGCGTGATATGATGATGAACTAGAAAATAAGATGAGGCGAACTTTTTATCTCAACGTCCTCTTATTTGCACCCAACCCTATTGCCCTTATGGCAAGCCCCAACCCCTTTTTATCATATGGGTGCTAGAAGGCGGTGGCTGCGGGTCTACATGTCCTGGGAATGACGTTAAACTCTATCTGATGGTGAGGTTCCAGTTTTGGAAAAATATACAGAAATATCTCACAAATTATAATGTTCGTTTGTTTTAGGAACTGTTAATTTTTTTTTTTTTTTGTACATTTTGGTACGGCTGTACGCTTACTCGATTCGGTACGGCGAACTACATCAGCTGACGTCAGCTTTAGACATGTGGAGATTTCTTAACCGGTACAGCAGAAAATCTTTTTTTGACAGAGAATAAAAAAAAAAGCTTATTCAAAATTTACTTACTGATATATTCGGGTTAAGGGATATATTCTGAAGTTGGTATTTGGTATATTATCGCAGTAGTAGCCGGTCTGTCTGTCGTGCAGTCGTGGTGTTGTCTAGCGAGTAAAGTTAGCTTGTAGGCATAAGGTCTAGTCTATCGAGTAAGTGTAGGTTTTATTTTCCCAGTACCCCACTCGTACCGGGTCAGGCACGAAGGCCCTATTTATGTGGGACCACCCACAAGCCGAGACTCATGGGTGGCGGGTAGAAAAATTGCGTCGATCCCGTCGGCATTCCCCCTCAAGGGGGCGCCTCAGGCGCTGGGCAATAAACCCAGCCCTGCCCCTTTAAGTCAAGGGGGCAGGTATTGCCTGGAGGGATGGCCCTCTGGGATCGACGCTATTAATTTACCATCTCACCGGTCCAGTGGCCGAAGCGCACTGGACCCCCGTCCCGAAAGACGGGTTGTAGGTGTAGGTTTATTTTCCCAGTACCCCACGCGTACCGAGTCAGGCACGAAGGCCCTATTTATGTGGGACCACCACAAGCCGAGACTCATGGGTGGCGGGTAGAAAAATTGCGTCGATCCCGTCGGCATTCCCCCTCAAGGGGGGCGCCTCAGGCACTGGGCAATAAACCCAGCCCTGCCCCTTTAAGTCAAGGGGGCAGGTATTGCCTGGAGGGATGGCCCTCTGGGATCGACGCTATTAATTTACCATCTCACCGGTCCAGTGGCCGAAGCGCACTGGACCCCCGTCCCGAAAGACGGGTTGTAGGTGTAGGCTTATTTTCCCAGTACCCCACACGTACCGAGTCAGGCACGAAGGCCCTATTTATGTGGGACCACCCACAAGCCGAGACTCATGGGTGGCGGGTAGAAAAATTGCGTCGATCCCGTCGGCATTCCCCCTCAAGGGGGGCGCCTCAGGCGCTGGGCAATAAACCCAGCCCTGCCCCTTTAAGTCAAGGGGCAGGTATTGCCTGGGGATGGCCCTCTGGGATCGACGCTATTAATTTACCATCTCACCGGTCCAGTGGCCGAAGCGCACTGGACCCCCGTCCCGAAAGACGGGTTGTAGGTGTAGGTTTATTTTCCCAGTACCCCACACGTACCGAGTCAGGCACGAAGGCCCTATTTATGTGGGACCACCCACAAGCCGAGACTCATGGGTGGCGGGTAGAAAAATTGCGTCGATCCCGTCGGCATTCCCCCTCAAGGGGGGCGCCTCAGGCGCTGGGCAATAAACCCAGCCCTGCCCCTTTAAGTCAAGGGGGCAGGTATTGCCTGGAGGGATGGCCCTCTGGGATCGACGCTATTAATTTACCATCTCACCGGTCCAGTGGCCGAAGCGCACTGGACCCCCGTCCCGAAAGACGGGTTGTAGGTGTAGGTTTATTTTCCCAGTACCCCACGCGTACCGAGTCAGGCACGAAGGCCCTATTTATGTGGGACCACCCACA
>CM042164.1:6228735-6233278 GCA_023376005.1 Doryteuthis pealeii | reverse complement strand
AAGAGAGAGATCAATGGCCTGCAAATTACCTTGCTAACCATTACACCGGTGAGGTGCCCTTATTTACTAAGCGTAGCTTAGATGTGGCACAAGGCCAGATGCATGGGGCGCCCAATGAGAATCGAACTCATAACAATGGTCAGCGAATCTAGCTTGCTAACCATTACATCACGTGAGATGCCCTTTATTTAACGATATATGAGTCAGTATTTATCCAACCTGTACGCCAGAAGCAGGATGTGACACAAGGTCGCAATCATGGCACATTGAGCGAGGATCAAACTCGCTATTCGGTAGTAATGGATCTGCGAGACTAGCTGGCAAACCAGCACAGCAAGATGTGGCGCCCTTTTTTTATCCAAACCGCTCGCCACGGGTATGATATCACACAGGGTCGCAAGTATCGGACATTCAGCGAGGATCGAACTCGAGACTAGAACAAGTCGTGGAAACGGCACCCTACAAGGAAGTAGCTGCACGGCCACCTGCCCCCTATCTCACAAACCATCCGAGTGAGACGAACAAGGCATGCTGGACACTGCTGGAGGAGCAAGAACGAACTCATAAGCGACGTTTCCCATTTGGAAAGCCAACACATGGACATGCTAATCTGGGCCGACACCAAGGACCTACATTGACCAACTCTTGCGATGATTCTGGATGCTGTGCAGAGGAACCTCCCTGGGACAATGAATGGTAGAGAAGGTTGGTGAGAGATTGTCATGGATATCCGTGCTAATTGCGTGATATGATGATGAACTAGAAAATAAGTTGGAGGCGAACTTTTTATCTCAACGTCCTCTTATTTGCACCAACCTATTGCCCTTATGGCAAGCCCCAACCCCTTTTTATCATATGGGTGCTAGAAGCGTGGCTGCGGTCTACATGTCCTGGGAATGACGTTAAACTCTATCTGATGGTAAGGTTCCAGTTTTGGAAAGATATACAGAAATATCTCACAAATTATAATGTTTCGTTTGTTTTAGGAACTGTTAATTTTTTTTTGTACATTTTGGTACGGCTGTACGCTTACTCGATTCGGTACGGCGAACTACATCAGCTGACGTCAGCTTTAGACTGTGGAGATTTCTTAACAGGTACAAGCAGAAAATCTTTTTTTGACAGAGAATAAAAAAAAAGCTTATTCAAAATTTACTTACGATATACTTCGGGTTAAGGGATATATTCTGAAGTTGGTATTTGGTATATTATTCGCAGTAGTAGCCGGTCCGTCTGTCGTGCAGTCGTGGTGTTGTCTAGCGAGTAAAGTTAGCTTGTAGGCATAAGGTCTAGTCTATCGAGTAAGTGTAGGTTTTATTTTCCCAGTACCCCACTCGTACCGGGTCAGGCAACGAAGGCCTATTTATGTGGACCACCCACAAGCCGAGAACTCATGGGTGGCAGGTGGAAAAATTGCGTCGATCCCGTTGGCATCCCCCTCAAAGAGGGGCGCCTCAGGCGCTGGGCAATAAACCCAGCCCTGCCCCTTTAAGTTCAAGGGGCAGGTATTGCCTGAGGGATGGCCCTCTGGGATCGACGCTATTAATTTACCATCTCACGGTCCAGTGGCCGAAGCGCACTGGACCCCCGTCCCGAAAACGGGTTGTAGGTGTAGGCTTATTTTTCCCAGTACCCCACGCGTACCCGAGTCAGGCACGAAGGCCCTATTTATGTGGGACCACCCACAAGCCGAAGACTCATGGGTGGCGGGTAGAAAATTGCGTCGATCCCGTCGGCATTCCCCCTCAAGGGGGCGCCTCAGGCCTGGGCAATAAACCCAGCCCTGCCCTTTAAGTCAAGGGGGCAGGTATTGCCTGGAGGGATGGCCCTCTGGGATCGACGCTATTAATTTACCATCTCACCGGTCCAGTGGCCGAAGCGCACTGGACCCCCGTCCCGAAGGACGGGCTGGAGGTGTGGTCGTAGGTCCAACACAGTGTCGACTATTTATACATGACACTGTCCAATCAGATTATAGTAAGGGGGTACCAAGGTATTTACATATTCATTATATCACTTACGAATAAGACAATTATTTTATTTTTAAAACGCAATATTTTTTCGCTTAGAAAATTGAAAGTTTTAAATAAAAAACAAAGATTTTCTGCCGGTACGGCTAAGAAATCTGTGCATGTCTAAAGCTGTCGTAGTTCGCCGTACCGAATCGAGTAAACGTACAGCCGTAGCAAAAAAATACCAAAAAAATACTTCTAAAATATTATTTTAAAAATCTGTATCACTAGACTCGTACGTGTCTTGAAAAATTATTTCATTTTTCCAAAAAACCTTTTTGAACATATGACAAAAACTAAAATTCAGTTTTTAATTGCTCGCTGAGTTAAAGTGATAAAAATGTATTAGTTTAATTCATGTATCAATAAAAAGAAACTAAGAATTAAAGTGTCCTTATTTGAAGATAGATAAATTTTCGCGTAATAATTCAAATGAAAATTATTCGTTTATTCTATGAAAGTTTTCTTTTTTTATTTTTAAGTTTTTGAGTTGCACTGATTAAAAATTAATATCTTTAGTTCTAAGAAATAAGTTTATATGAAAAGAAATTTCATTCAGTTCTTTATTGTCAGTTGAGTTACAGTGAAAAACAAGTATGATGTATATCGTTATAGGTAAAAATCATTTTGAAATATAGGAAAGAATATTAAATTACAAGTTAGACTGAAATGATTTATAGAGAAAATAATAATTTGTAAACCCTGTAAACGTAGGAAAAGATCCAAGTACATTTATTATGGTAGATAGATAAATAGATAGATATTAACAGACTACGATACATAGATAGATATGGACAGAGAAGATAGATGATAGAAAGATAGATAGATAGATAGATAGGAAAGACTGCCGTATATATATATATATTATATATATATATATATATATAATATATTATATATAAAATAGAAATATTGAATCAGTATCAGCTATGATTATATTATAAATTGTTTCTTTTAACAGCATTGTGTGATGTTTTCATTCCACATTTTCATACCTATTTTTATATATATATATATATTATATATATATACATTATAACGGCGTCTGTTCATATCTAATATTCTTCTTCTGCTTATATCTATCTATCTATCTATCTTATATATATATAATATATATATATATATTAGAGAGAGAGAGAGAAGAGAGAGAGAGAAAGAGAGATAGAGAGAGAGATGAACAGAATGACATAGATATGAAAATAATTGCGATAGATAGATATGAGCAGACTGCGGCTTGATACATACATAGATAGATAGATAGATAGATAGATAGATAGATAGATAGATAGATAGATAGATATGAATAGATGAGATAGATAGATAGATAGATAGATAGATAGATATAAATAGAATGAGACAGACAATAAATAGGTAAGACATAGATAGATATACGAATGAGATAGATAGATAGATAGATAGATAGATAGATAGATATAAATAGAACGAGACAGATAATAAATAGGTAGAGACATGATAGATATAACAGAATGAGATAGATAGATAGATAGATAGATTAGAATAGATATAAATAGAACGAGACAGATAATAAATAGGTAAGAGACATGATAGATATAAACAGAATGAGATAGATAGATAGATAAGATAGATAGATAGATAGATAGATAGATAATATAAATAGAATGAGACAGATAAATAAATAGGTAGAGACATAGATAGATATAAACAGAAATGAGATAGATAGATAGATAGATAGATAGATAGATAGATAGATAGATGATATAAATAGAAACGAGACAGAATAAATAAATAGGTAGAGACATAGATAGATATAAACAGAATGAGATAGATAGATAGATAGATAGATAGATAGTATAAATTAGAATGAGACAGATAATAAATAAGGTAGAGACATAGATAGATATAAAACAGAATGAGATAGATAGATAGAATAGATAGATAGATAGATAGATAGATCGATCGGAAACAGATTGCAGATTGGTGTGTTTGCCTTTTTACTGCCAAGGTCGACTGACTGCATTTTGTGGTGATGCAATGTCGATGACTTTCCTAGAAAAGTTGACATAACAACGACGTCCTTTTTTGATAATTCTGTTGTCAGCTGTTGTTGGCGCCAAATCCCTTTTATTCGATAAGGAGACCAACGCCGACAATTGTATTCTTAAACGGTCATCATCCACGCACATGCACGCATGCACACAGAAACACGCGTATATATCACACCCACATACTTACACACGCATGTATATATATATATATATATATATACCAAACTTGTTGGTAAATCCTCGTGGTGAGAAAAAAAACAGCAAATAGTTTGATTGTAAAAATATACTACCAAACATCAACGGGGAAGAAAAAAAGTTTGGGAAAAAAGAAAAGACCAAGATAGTCGCACCAACAAAAAATAATCTATTAGTACAATATTTTGACCAAAAGAAAAAAACAATTTATATGCATATATATATATATATTAGTAAAAGTCGGTATTAGCCAGTCAGTGAGGGAGTCTATCCCCTTTTCAATAGCGCTAGATCAAGGAGATTGTTTTT
>CM042164.1:6211235-6223735 GCA_023376005.1 Doryteuthis pealeii | reverse complement strand
GTGGTTACTACTATAACAGGCTCAGTCCTAATTAGTGATCTATTTTCACTAAGCTACTGTGCACGTAGCGCTAAAACCCTTGAGAAATGTATGAATCCAACTACTCTCCCTCCAGCTATGGGTAAATAGTAGGGCAGAGTGGTCTCTTTAAACTTGGTTAGGCAAACAGTCTAGGAGAAGGAAAACTCTGAATGCAAACGACTTCGCTTGGGGTGGTCACTACTAGAATAGGCTCAGTCTTAATTAGTGATCTATTTTCACTAAGCTAAAGTTCACATAGCGCTAAAACCCTTGGGAAATGTATGAATCCAACTACTCTCCCTCCAGTTATGGGTAAATAGTAAGGCAGACTGGGCTCTTTAATTTTGGTTAGGCAACCAGTCTAGGAGAAGGAAAACTCTGAATTCAAACGACTTCGCTTGGGGTGGTCACTACTAGAATAGGCTCAGTCTTAATTAGTGATCTATTTTCACTAAGCTACATTTCACATAGCGCTAAATCCCTGGGGAAATGTATGAATCCAATTATCCTCCCTCCAGCTATGGGTAAATAGTAGGGCAGAGTGGGCTCTTTAATCTTGGTTAGACAACCAGTCTATGAGAAGGAAAACTCTGAATTCAAACGACTCCGCTTGGGGTGGTCACTACTAGAATAGGCTCAGTCCTAATTAGTGATCTATTTTCACTAAGCTACAGTTAACATAGCGCTAAATCCCTGGGGAAATGTATGAATCTAACTACTCTCTCTCTCCAGTTATGGGTAAATAGTAGGGCAGAGTGGGCTCTTTAATCTTGGTTAGTTAACCAGTCAAGGAGAAGGAAAACTCTAAATTCTAACCTGTGAAATTCCGTTTGGGGTGTTCACTACTAGAATAGTCTCAGTCCTAATTAGTGATCTATTTTCACTAAGCTACAGTTCACGTAGCGCTAAAGCCCTTGGGAAATGTATAAATCCAACTACTCCAGCTACGAGTAAATAGTAGGGCAGAGTGGGCTCTTTAATATTGGTTAAGCAACCAATCTGGAAGGAAAACCTTGAATTCTAACCTGTTAAATTCCGCTTGG
This sequence comes from Doryteuthis pealeii, assembly GCA_023376005.1. Lineage (NCBI taxonomy): Eukaryota > Metazoa > Mollusca > Cephalopoda > Myopsida > Loliginidae > Doryteuthis > Doryteuthis pealeii. The sequence goes on along the minus strand of CM042164.1, from coordinate 6,222,671 downwards.
TGTGGTCACTACTAGAATAGGCTCAGTCCTAATTAGTGATCTATTTTCAATAATTTAAGAAAAAGAAGAATTTTTAATTTAAGAACGATTTTTTTTTTTACTCCGGTGTCGTCATTGATCATCGACGTTGATTAGCCCCACAGTCCTCGGTCTAACCACTTGACACTGCATATGAGAGCAGTGGTGTAGAACGCCGCTTGACAATTGTGTGGATCTACCTGTGTCTTCTCGTCCGCGCTTCTCGTAACATCCCAATGACGCTCCTGTCGCAAGCTGTGACAATGACTTCTACCCCCAGACACCCGACCGGCCTTGTCTCTCACCCTCAGCCGTAGCCACCGCCGTCACCGTAAGAAAACTAAACAAATAACAGAAAAGAAAAAAGAAAAAGAAGGTGAAAACGAATGATAGTCCCTATATTTATAACTCACTACAGTGTGTTATTTTCAAATATTTTTTTTTTTGTTTGTTTTTCCGAGCGTGGGAATTGCAACTTCTAGGGGGAATGTTATAGAGTCCGTGCTTGCCTGCTGTAAAAAAATAAATAAATAAAATAAAATAAAATAAAATAAAAAGTAAAAAATAAATAAAAGCAAACAAACAAAAAAAAATAAACAAACAAAAAACATTGAAAAGTGCAATTTACTGGTGAAAGAAAAAAAACACACCTTTTGTAGGATTTAAAATATGGTGATTTAGTGATCAACTATTTTTCTGTTTTTTTGTTTTGTTTTTTGTTTTATTGCTCGCACCTTGGAAACCGCACACCGCCCCGTGCGACGGTACACACACACACACACATACGCATGCGTGTACATATTTGTACAAGCACATACATCCACACATACATGTACACATCATATCAGGACATTTTCTTATATATTTCTAAATAAACAATAACGAGACAACTTTTTGGGAGAAAAAAGGTGTGCATATATATATATATATATATATATTATATATATATATATATATATATATATATATATATATAAAAAGTGTTGTTCTGGTTCCAACGGGAGAAAATTCAATATTTTATAAAAAAGGAAGGTCCGCAAAATGTATTTTGTTCTCAGAAAAATATATATATATATATATATATATAATATATATATATATATATACTTTTTTTACACTATCAGAGTTTATATATATATATATATATATATATACTTTATATATATATATTCACTTATATATATATATATATATATTATATATATATATATACTTTATATATATATATATTATATATATTATATATATATATATATATATATATATATATATATATATATATATATATATATATATATATATATATATATATATATATATATATATATATATATTTACTTAGATATATATATATATACATATTCATAAAATGTCCGCCTGTCAGCCTGACAGGTAGGGTTCGAATCACGCACAAAGCACTGCCCTGTCTATAGCTCTGCTGATGAGGCCTAATGGGCTGAAATGTACATACAGAGATGACTTTTTCTCGATTTTGTTTACGCTTTACATTTAAACCGATATGCACGCCTAATTCATTTAGTTATAATTAATTAATTAACAAAATTAGGTATGACTTTAATTAAGCACATAATCTCCCACAAAATTGTCGGCCTTCGCCATTTTCAAACACACTGTTTGACTACTTCATATATATATATATATATATATTATATATATATATATATATATATATATATATATACTAGCAAATATATGCACCCTCCGGGTGCAAGTATTTAATTTTTAATGTAATAGAATATATTAAATTAGAAAGGCTAATGAAACTAAATAAGAATGCAGATAAAAAGATTTGGAACAGAGGGGTGTATAATCGAAAAATAGAACAACTGAAACTTACACTTCTATCACTCTCGTCTTTCATTGCTAAATTTTCCTAATTTAATAACTTAGTTAAAATAGGAAGTAAAGAATAAAATCAGAATTTTTTCTTCTCGTTAATCGATTTCTTTTAAGATTTATTGAAGAGATTTTTGATCATATTCATTAAGATAAAACCATACGATTAAAAATCAACAATACTAAGCACATATTTATTAAAATCAAATTTTTAATTTCAATATGCAAATTAGCCTTCCAGTTCACACTGTAAACTGCTATTTTAGTGTATATATAAATACAATTGCATATTATTTCTTTGTAGATATGATTAACAGTATTAATAATGTAAAACAATTTTTTAGAAAATTGAGGTTTAAGTAAAAATAAAATCATGGAGAATGTGACATAAATGACTTAGGGAATTGTGACTTGAGTAGTGATATAGTTTCGGTTACAGACAGAAAAGCAAACAATCTCCATTATAATAAGATATATATATATATATATATATATATATATATATATATATATATATAAGTAAAGAAATAACAAAAGACTTAGAGATTTTGCATTATAGTCTATTTCATGGAGCTTAGACAAAGTGTCTAACTCTCCCGACTCATCAGATGCGAATGATGAATTCTTTATTACTTTAAAGGCATTTGAAAACAGATTTTTTTTTAATTTCTTTATAGTCCTGTGATATGAATTCAAAACGAAAACCTTGATATTGCAATAAAGTTTCAGATGTGAGAACTTCCGCCACACTTATCTCGGTCACCGAATCATGTATCTCTCATTGTAACAGTTTTTGAAAAAAGAAGACATATTCCAAGTTCGACACTAGACGAATTCTCTTAGGTTGGTTTCTGTGCATTCTTATTTCAATTAATGAACAAGAATTTGTTATTTTTCTTTAAGTCTTTGATTGGAATTGGAAATCAGAGATAAAATTGAGACCATCCAGAGAAAAGCATTTTTGAAATCAACTTGAATACTGAGAAGGAAGAATACTAAGAATACCAGAATGAAAGTTTTTGTAGAATATAAGAATTAAGTTAAACGTACAAAACGCATAGTGAATTATGTTAATTGGATTATTTGACCGAAAGACGCCACTGGTATATATGTATATATTATATATATATATATATATATATATATATATATATATATATATATATATATTCTCAGAAAATTTTTTTTCTGAGAACATGATACATTTTGCGGACCTTCTTCTTTTTTATAAAATAATACATTTTCTCCCGCTGGAACCAGAAAAACATTTTATATATATATATATATATGAATAAGATATAATGAAAAAACAAACGATGTTTACAACTGAAATAGGCTCATCAGAAGAGAAAGTGTGCAAACTGTTCTTTATTACAAATACTTTTATACATATTTTACACTTTTCTATAACTTTACATCAGACTTTTTTGAGTCTTATTTCATTACTATAATGCTTCTGATTATTTTCAAAATTGAAAATGAGATTCATTTTATTTTTAAATAAAATTCATTTTATTTTTAAATAAAATTCATATTATTTTTAATGCAGACAGCACAATTTTTTTTTTTTTTTTTTTTTTTTTTTTGATTAATTCCAACGTTTGACTAGCAGCGTTCTGTTTTCACTAACGGTCTTTTTCCCGTCTTGTTTTTGTTGATGACCGACCACGTGCGGTTGATACATTATAATGCAATAGGGTCCTCATATTAGTTGAGGATGGGCCGAGTGTTGCTTTTTAAAACCGTCAAGAGAATTGGCCCCGAAACGGTTTGCACACTTTCTCTTCTGATGAGCCTATTTCAGTTGTAAACATCGTTTGTTTTTTCTTTATATCTTATTCATACTGTCGGATTAATTTCCATTTTATTTTCATATACTTATTCCGTTTTTACAGGGATATATTTTTAAAAAAATCAATTTCACCCCTCTCTCACTCTCAAATAAGTTAAAATGGCCAAAACCTAAATCAGTACCCCCCCCCCTACTTCCTCACTATTTAAGCATTGGTTGTTGAAAGTTAGTCAGCCAAAGTTATAGTGACACAGTCATGCCATAGCCAGCTCTTTGACGAAAGCTAAGTGTAAAAATTTATTTTCTTAAATGGTGTATTCTTGTTTGTTGTAAAATTAATGATATTTAATTATTTTGTACCTAACTTATTCCGTTTTTACAGGGATATATTTTTTTAAAAAATCAATTTCACCCCTCTCTCACTCTCAAATAAGTTAAAATGGCCAAAACCTAAATCAGTACCCCCCCCCTACTTCCTCACTATTTAAGCATTGGTTGTTGAAAGTTAGTCAGCCAAAGTTATAGTGACACAGTCATGCCATAGCCAGCTCTTTGACGAAAGCTAAGTGTAAAAATTTATTTTCTTAAATGCCGGTGTATTTTTGTTTGTAAAATATTTGCATCCATTTCATAAGCTCTCAATTTTCTAATAGAAAATTGTACCTGTGGACTTAAACTAAGTTAAAACTTAGGAAAAACTTCTTTTTTTTTTTTTTTTTTTTTTTTTTTCCTCACGGTGTGGTGGACCCGTAGATCTCGAGAGATCATCCACCTGCGCTCCCCAAATACTTTCAGTCATCTTGCCTCGGCTTGTCACTGATTCCAGTATTCGGGGAAGGAGAGCATGTTGAGCGTGTTGCACAAGCGCACAACATGTCACCATGTGCAGATATTTCTACATCCGTGAGTGACTTAGTAGCCCCTGGGTAGGACTGCCCACCCAGATATCTGGGAAGGAGCAAATATCAAGCTGGTCGGTAGCCTGCGGCTGGTGGCTGTTCACATTAATAGAATGAAAGCAAGAAAACATTACAACAAACCTGGGCTACAATCTCCCTGGACAATGAACTGGAGCTGTGGCAAAGAACCCTTGATATGGGGCAGAAATCTTGAGCCTGCGGAAGTTCGCTTCAGCGAGGAGGACCAATTGACAGAGGTGGGGTCTGGGTACACATTCTTTTGTATAAGCAGCCTCATGGTAGCTGTATGGAACTGAGGTAAGGCAGCTCGAGCACCCCATCCTAAAGTGGCCTCTGCGTATGCGGCACATGACACAGCATGGAAACGTCTCTTACATCTGGGACTGACCACATGTTTGACCTGTGTGGCAGGGCCTGCCTGTCGAGGGCTGGGATTCTCGATCACATACGGTCGCATGCGATTGGAAACCTAGAAAGAGGTTCATGTGTGACAGGAAAGAAAGAAACTTGAATCGGACACTCGGCGTGCTCACATCCGACCTTTTTTTTTTTTTTTTTTTTTTTTCCCGGTGTGGTGGACCCGTAGATCTCGTCAGATTATCCACCTGCGTTCCCCAAAGTCTCTCAGTCATCATGCCTCGGCTTGTCACTGATACTTGACTTTGGGGAAGGAGAGCATGCGGTGCGTGTCGCACAAGCGCACAACATGTAAAACAAAACACGTGCAGATATTTCTACAAGTCTCAGAGCTATGGAGGGAACGGTGAGTTGTGTAGGCCTGACGGGTTAGCAACATGCCTCGGCGAGGTTGCGGGTGAATAACAGCCCCTTGGTTAACACTGTTCACCCAGCCATTTGAGGAGTGTCTAGGAAAGATAACCTAAACAAATGCCGGATCAGCTATCAAGCTGGACAGAAACCATCGCTTCGACGGATGTCCACATTAGCTGGGCTGAAAACAAAACACTACAACACAAAACAACGCTAACAATAGCCTCCTGGAATGTCTGGACACCTCCCGATCTTGAGAGATTGGGAAACTACATACTAGTATTGCGACAGGGGAGCATTTCGATATGGGGCCGACATCGATGCCCTTGCAGAAATCAGCTTCAGCTATAAGGACCAATTGACAGAAGGGGGTGGGCTGGATACACATCCTCATGGAAAGACAGGCTGATGATAGCTGTAAGAAGTATGAGGTAAGTTGACTAGAGCCCTCCATTCTGAAGCAACACATGACGGACACCATGCAAACATTTCCTACATTGAACTCTGACCTGTGTGGCAGGGCCTGTATGTCGAGGGTCTCACATGTGTGACAGGGTACATAATTAAAAGAAAAAAAAATAAAATAAAAAAAAAAAGCTGGACCCGTGGGCCATCTGCGCACTCACAACTGCTCTCAAACTGAACTACTTGTAGAAATGGCCTTATTCTGTCAAGAAGCGGCAATCACCATATATATATATATATATATATATATATATATATATATTATAACGCATTAAGCGATTATGATGAGTGGGCTATTCTGTACAAGAAGATGAATGTTTTGCTCATTCGGCAAACCACAGATAACTAAACCACGTTTGGTCACTGCCTCTCGAAATGGTGACGTTCGACAGGGAAATAAAAATCATGCCAACGTCCTCATTCAAAAACCTAACAAATTTACAAGTTGTTTTATAGTTTTATTGACGAGATAACTCATTATGACTTTTTCAAAAGAAAAAAAAAAGCGGGAACGATGCTACCCCCCCCCCGTGTCATCCATTGAACGGCAAATGAAAAGAAAGATGTTTTATTGGAGGGTGGTCATAAAACTGGTGGCTAATTTCCCTAATACCAAATAAAACTCACTTAATCAGGTCTTCAAAAACTGACCCCTAACAAGTACCAAAGAAATGTCGGCTGGAGCTGTAGAATACGCCGACTGCACCTCTGCAGAGGGGTTAATCTCCATCCCTAATGGAGGGGGGTATTTGTCTCATACCCCACTTGTATGGACTGGGCACAAGGCCTCGTTTTAACGTGGGCCCACCCACAAGCCGAAGCTGATGGGCGGGAAAGAACAAAAATTGCGTCGATCCCTTCGGCATTCCCCCTCAAGGGGGCTGCCTCAGGCGCTGGGCAATAAACCCAGCCCTGCCCCCAAGGGGACAGGTATTACCTGGAGGGATGGCCCTCTGGGATCGACGCTAATAATTGTACTTGAACAGAAGCACACTGGACCCCTAGCCGAGGCCGGGTATAGAAGGTAAGGGTCAAAGCACAGATACTAGAACTACACTTTGAATCTTCCCTTCTACAAAAGGTAAGTTAATCTCCATCCCTAATAGGGCCACATGTTGGCTGTGGATAGCGACCCGTGACTCTTAAGGGATGTGGCTGAGCAGTCCATTTTTTTTTTCAGCCAATTATAACCTGTCCAAATAGTCTCCAAGTGAGACCGTCCAAATCGCCCAAGAAAAGATATAATAAGAAAGAAAGTGTTGTGATGTTAGTCCCAACAGTAAAAAGAAGTCAAGTCGAGATGGGGTAAAATAAGACAAGTGTATTTACAATTAATGGTACATGTACGACTAGCTTGTCGTTAACGGGAACAGTCCTCCTTTCCACTCGGTGTCTCACTATTTATAGTGAGAACCGGTGCATGTTCTCCACTGTAGGAACGGCCGGTACAACAGAAAGAAAGAAAGAAAAAAAGAAAGAGAGAAGGGTAAAGATAGAAAGAGAGAGTTAGAAGAGAGAGAGAGAGAGAGAGAGAGAGAGAGAGAGAGAGAATTAAATCAAGATTATATTTTTACATATGTAACTATTTCGCAATAGCTCTAAAGTAAACATATCAAACGTTGTAATAATTAAATCCTCGTACTGTGGTATATCCACAGTTTCTGTTAAATTATAAATATTGCACTATATATATATATATGGTGATTGCCGCTTCTTGACAGAATAAGGCCATTTCTACAAGTAGTTCAGTTGTGAGTAGTTGTGAGCACGCAGATGGCCCACGGATCCAGCTTGTACCCTGTCACACATATGAAATCCTCGACATACAGGCCCTGCCACACAGGTCAGACTTCAATGTAGGAAGTGTTTCCATGGCGTCTGTCATGTATCGCTTCAGAATGGAGGGCTCGAGTCACCTTACCCCAAACTTCTTACAGCTACCATCGACCTGTCTTTCCATGAGGATGTGTATCCAGCCCACCCCCTTCTGTCAATTGGTCCTTATAGCTGAAGCTGATTTCCGCAAGAGCATCGATGTCTGCCCCTTATCGAGACGCTTCCCTGTCATATATATATATATATATATATATATATATATATACTTCGGCTCTTATTTAGGCTAAATTGGTAGTCGGAAGGTCCTCTCCGATCAATCGGCTGGTGTCGTCAAACCCTAGCACCTATATGATTGTCCCGACCCGATTACACGTAGGGCAACCCCGCCCCCAACACTTTTTATCCTATAGGTGCTAGAAGGAGGTGGCTGAGGGTTTTAGCTTCCTGGGTATGGCGTTAAACAGTATCTAGTGGTGAGGTTCCAGTTCTGGAGCTCGAAGGAGCGTGGATTACCCCTTCATTGCTATTACTCCCAGGTATACTCTGACCTTGAGTGGAAGTACCTGTTAGGGTCCAGTCTATGGGTTAAATAGGTTTTTTTAAATAAGTTTAAAAATCTATTTTTAAAATGAGTTTTAAAAAATTGAATACGCAACAAGAATGAATAAAACAAAAATGTCTTCGGTATAAAATAACCCAACAAGGTTTGACATGCCTTAAAATTCAACCAACCACCTAAATACCAACTCAACGGGTATATTTCTATTGCCAGATTGAGTTTTGTATTATCTAATAAGATATTAGTATTATCTGCGTTATTCGGACTATTGTCCCCATCTTCATTGTTATTTGTACAACGTTTCGGCCGATATGCCCTCCGGCCTTCTTCAGGTATATCTTGTGGCCTAGTGGATAAGGTAGTTAGGTTAAGACAGTTCTAAGTGACAGTTATCTCTGAAACCCGAGTTCAATCCTGAGTGAAAGCAGTTAGAAAAATAATTAAAACTACTCCTACCCCAGCTATGGTTAGCGGAATGAAAACAGGATACCCCCGTGGACTGAATAAAGGGTTAGGTTCAAAGTTTCTTGATGACTCCCGATTACGACAAGAAAGTTCCCGAGTTCGAAAAGAAGGTTCCCGAGTCGAGAAGGTTCCCGAGTCCGACAAGAAATACCTGAAGTAGGCCGGAGGGCATATCGGCCGAAACGTTGTACAAATAACAATGAAGATGGGGACAATAGGGTACGACGTTAAACTGCATCAATTAAAAATGGTGAGGTAGTGGTAGTTCCTGGTAGGGGTCCCATCTATGTGTTAAATAGAAAATAAATGAGTTTAAAAACTGTCTTCAAGACTTCTTGTAGATAACATGTGAGAAAATAACGACTTTTATCACGCGACTTATTAACAATGCGCTACTGTACGTAGATTAGATAAACTTTTGCATTGATCAGTGCAGAGTTCAAGTTTATTGTGAAAATGGATGAGTCAGTCATTGTTATCTATCGTAACAAAAACGAACACAGCAGCATAACTTTGTTGTTCAGAATATATCTTAACTAAATCTTGGAGGGTTTTTTTAAAACATATATGAGGGTGTGTCAATAAGTAATGTCATTTTGTTTAGGGCAGATATAATTACCAACACAGAAAAATGTATCATACATCAAAATGAAGCTGGTCCTCTGTGGATCGCATCCCTACTTCTCCACATAGGTGGGTCAAAAAGTAATGCCATTTTATTTAGAATATGTATAATTACTAACACAGGAACATGTATCATACATCAAAATGAAGCTGGTCCTCTTTGGATCACATCCCTACTTCTCAACATATGTGAATCAAAAGGTAATGTCATTTTGTTTGAGACAGGTATAATTACCAACACAGGAACATGTATCATACATCAAAATGAAGCTGGTCCTCTGTGGATCACATTCCCACTCCTCCACATAGTCAATGTTTCTCTCAATAGCAATGTTCCACCTTCGAATGAGAGCATGTATCGCTGCCCCGTAGAATTTTGTTGACTGTTGCGGATATATATAAATATATATATATATATATATATATATATATATATATGTGTGTGTGTGTGTGTGTGTGTGTGTGTGTGTGTGTGTGTGTGTGTAAGAAAGTAATATAGAAAAACAACAAGATGTTAAAAAAATTTGACAGATATCTGTTTCGACATTATGAATATGTTTTTATCAAAGCAACATTGTAAGTGGAAAAACGAAATGAATATATCAGTAATTACAAGGCACAGAACGCTCTCGATCAGTACCGGAATTTTTTTTTTTTTTTTTTTTTTAAATACGTATTTGTTGTTAAAAATAAAATAAATTTTATTTTTAAAATGTTTAAGCATTTTTATCATAAAAAGCTCAAAAGAGTTAGTAGTAAAAATGTATATGAATATCAAAAAAGTTCAGGAAAATGTTCCGGTTACAAATGAAAGTTTAAAAATGTTCAAGTCCAACAACATGAATCTGCAATGATGTTAAACTCGCAGAGTCGGGATCCTTATTACATCCGATATATATATATATATATATATATATATATAATTAAATTTTTACTTGAAGGCACTTACAACGCATGTATCGCATAAAATTCGATACTTTTTCTTATAGAAAATGAACTTGACATGTGTAATCCCAGCAAAGGATGGCTCGATGTGTAGAATACCGTACAGACTGTTTCGACTTTATTAAGTCTCATCAGCGGTATATACTAACGATTTCCCTCCGACAGAAATCGAAACCGGGACTTCAGCAGACACAGTGAAACACTAGTGAAACACTTTTATCGCCTCGGCCACAGTACACAGCTGACCATCCTAGCGAAATTAAGCTTGTCAAATGATTCTACTACACGCCTCTACCATAATAGGTAAGGGGGCGTTATATATATATATATATATATATATATATATATAATATAATATATATATATATATATTATATATATATATATATAAGTTAAGAGTAAGGAAATGAATGTGACGGTATATGTATAGATAAATGGTATAAAATAACACATATTTTCTTAAATTGAATTTATTTTATATCTTTTTCATTGCTGATATTGTCAATATTTTGATTTCATTAAAAACCTTCATCAGAGCGTGACACAACTTTTTGGTGATTGTCTGACGTTAACATAGTCCACACCTGGAAACAAATTCAGAAAACTTGAAGGGGCTGGGTGACAATTTTACTTTTTTCTGGATGATTTGACATAGAATTACCCTCAGGTGAAAACAAAGACTTCTTGTTAAGATTTGGTTGCAATTCTCAAAGTTTGTACCCACAAAAACAGTTTATGACTCCTTTTTTTTTAAATTTTTGAGTTACACTAAAGTTAAAAAGTTAAAGTTATAAATTGGATGTGAAACAACAGTTCTTCCTCTGTAACCAAGTTTAGGGTGTCAGCTCCAACGAGGTAAAAAATGAGGCTGTTAATCTCAGGTGAACATAATGTTCTTAATTCATTGCGTATTTCTGCCTAGTTGTTAAGCCTGTACATTTCTTAGTTATTACTGAGTCCAAGAGAGCCTATATAGAGCACCATGTCTTAAAGTCATGAACAATTCGCGCAGCTCCTGTTCAGTCGTAGTAAAGGTACTCCATTTCCTCCCCAAGTAAATTGTCAGTAAACTTTATAATAATATCTAATGATAAAAATAACATTATTATCATATTGAATATAAGTATTGTATTGAGACAATCTCCACTTAAATACTACCAAGAATAATACATAATTGCTCATTC
>CM042164.1:6207724-6211135 GCA_023376005.1 Doryteuthis pealeii | reverse complement strand
AGTACACAGCTGACCATCCTAGCGAAATTAAGCTTGTCAAATGATTCTACTACACGCCTCTACCATAATAGGTAAGGGGGCGTATATATATATATATATATATATATATATATATATATATATATATATATATATATATATATATATATATATATATATATAAGTTAAGAATAAGGAAATGAATGTGACGGTATATGTATAGATAAAATGGTATAAAATAATACATATTTTCTTAAATTGAATTTATTTTATATCTTTTTCATTGCTGATATTGTCAATATTTTGATTTCATTAAAAACCTTCATCAGAGCGTGACACAACTTTTTGGGGATTGTCTGACGTTAACATAGTCCACAACTGGAAAAAAAATCAGAAAACTTGAAGGGGCTGGGTGACAATTTTACTTTTTCTGGATGATTTGACATAGAATTACCCTCAGGTGAAAACAAAGACTTCTTGTTAAGATTTGGTTGCAATTCTCAAAGTTTGTACCCACAAAAACAGTTTATGACTCCTTTTTTTTAATTTTTGAGTTACACTAAAGTTAAAAAGTTAAAGTTATAAATTGGATGTGAAACAACAGTTCTTCCTCTGTAACCAAGTTTAGGGTGTCAGCTCCAACGAGGTAAAAAATGAGGCTGTTAATCTCAGGTGAACATAATGTTCTTAATTCATTGCGTATTTCTGCCTAGTTGTTAAGCCTGTACATTTCTTTGTACTGAGTCCAAGAATAATGCCCAGTCATTGACCATCGTGTCGGGTTTTTCATGTTAGTATTCATTTAGTATTGTCAGTAAACTTTAAAAAATATAATGAAAATGAAATTGTAGTAGTTGATTAAATCTTTGATTACAATGACATCTCCATAACATTACACCCCCCCCCCAAAAAAAACCTATTATATTGTAAATAAATGCTAATAAACCCATTATTCATTTTTATTAACAACAATTTTCTGTATTTTAAAAAATGTTATAAAATGTATCAATTTTAAGTATGAAAGAATAAATGTAGATATTCTAATTTATAAACCAATGAATTAGAGGGTAATGTAAACTTGTCAGAGAGGCCTATTGTCAATATCAGCTGGATAGTGAGGAAGTCTATCCCCTTTTGACTAGTGCTAGACCAGGGAGATTATTTTTACATCTGAGGTTGAGCACCACACCTACCATTAGCTTCCTACTTTACCGGACAGATGTAGGCTGTGCTACTCATGCACTGAGTTGGCAAGGCCCAGCAGAAGAACACTGAACCTTTTGGTTCCTAGGCGTATGCTCTACTGATAGAGCTAAACTGGTAGTTAACTTTTATTGAGTCAATAATAAAATATTAGTTCTAAATTAAGTTGTAAATAACACTAAATAAAATGATACTTAATATATTAGTTAAGTTTTGAGTTAAAAACTAATATATTTTGTCTAAGAAATAAATTTTTATATGACACAAGTCTAAAATCAGTTCGTTTTTTTTTCATGCTGTTTGAACAGTGAAGAGTTCTACAAATTTATTGAGTTTTATTTATTGAATTATATAATTTTAATTACATCATTTAATCAGTAAAAATCAAAAACTAACTTTTGTACTTTTCCTTCATCATCATGTCGGGCTAGTTGTCGGATATTCATGACAATCTTTCGCCAACCGTCCTTGCCCCAGGGAGGTCCTCTGTGCAGCATCCAGTATCCACAGAGAGTTGGTCTATGTACGTCTTTGCTGAACAGCCTACTTTGACGTGCCCATGTGATGGCTTCCACAGAAGAACGTCACTTATGAGTTCATCCTTGCTTCTCCAGTAGTGCCCAATGTGTCTTGTTTGTCTCACACAGATGGTTTGTGCGATATGGGGCAGGTGGCCATACAACTGTTTTCTCATGGGGTGTTGTTTCCACGTCTTGTTTAAGATTGTAGCGGCTTCCTTAGGAAAGTATATTAAAGTGTATGCACGATTTTAATGCTCAATTACATCTCTTTTCTGAGTTATGTCGACACGTCCATACCAAAAACAGACAAGACTTCTTTATGTATATATATATATATATATATATATATATATATATATATATATAATAAGTCATCCACAGACACAGTGCTTCGGCGTTTCACGCCTCTTCAGTGTGGCTAGACACAACAACTACCTATGCCCAGGATCGAAATCCGACTGCCCTACTTCTTAACCTCTCGGACATTTGTCAGCTGCTGTAACGGGGTGGTGTTTAAACTATTAAATACATACGTTTGTTTATATATTTTACGATCACCAGAGAGATCCAGTCTGTTCACAGACGATCATTGCTTTATATATGCTAGCAGTGAAAGTTAATTTAAATCACCCCTAAAGAGTTTTACCGAATTTGGGAGAATATAATAAGTTTCCGTGTGTGTGTGTGTGTGTGTGTGTGTGTGTGTGTGTTTCGTGCTAGTTTCTGGAATATACTTTCAGGAAATAGAGGGAATTGTCTTAATGCTACACCTACCATTTAATCTGGATCTAACTCCCTCGAATCATTACTTGTACCGATCCATGGATCACTTTCATGCGATCATAAAACTACAACAACCAGGAGGAGGTGGAGCTCTTCACCTTAAAGGACAAGAATTGGTATTAACGTGATATCAAAGAACTCGCAGACAGCTTGCTACAGGCGGTGCAGCACGATGGCATCAGTCTTTGAATGGTCAACTGCTTTTGTTAGAACTTTAAGAAGCCAATAAGTTACAAAAATAGTACAAAACCTGTATATATACCTATATATATATATATATATATATATATATAAGTTAAAGAAATAACAAAAGACTAAGAGATTTTGCATTATAGTCTATTCAGGGAGCTTAGACAAAATGTCTAACTCTCCCGACTCATCAGATGCGAATAATGAATTCTTTATTACTTAAGGCATTTGAAAACAATTTTTTTTATTTTTTTAAATTTTATAGTCCTGTGATGTTTTCAAATGCCTTTAAAGTAATAAAGAATTCATCATTCGCATCTGATGAGTCGGGACAGTTAGACACTTTGTCTAAGCTCCCTGAAATAGACTATAATGCAAAATCTCTTAGTCTTTTGTTATTTCTTTACTTATAAATTTGCTCTGTGACTCTAACAATAAGAGCACACATTGAGCTCTCAAACTGCGACTGGTTTTTTTAAATAAAACTCTTGTGTTGTAAGGAAGATTTCTTATCTGGACCTATATATATATATATATATATATATTATATATATATATATATATATATATATTATAAACTTATCAAGTCCTGTTACTGAAAATAAACTGAGAATTACTTTCGCTGGTAAATTTTGCCGAGTATCTAACGATATTTCTATTTTAGAGTAACAATAAAAAAAATTAAAAAAAGAAACTTAAAACAGTTCACTTTTTCAGTTCCGTGGTCAGAAAAGTG
>CM042164.1:6202724-6205224 GCA_023376005.1 Doryteuthis pealeii | reverse complement strand
AAAAAAATAAGCGAAGAAAACAAACTGCTGCATTTTGTGTTTATATATTTTTTTATTATTTATTATTTTATTTTTTTTTATTTTTTTTATTTATTTATTTATTCGTTTATGTGCATCACCTGGGTCCCTGCGGTACCCTCAAAGATCGACAAGCATCGTTTACTTACGGGTGCGCTGACGGGGTGGGGTGCGGCCAAGCAGATAAAGCGCTTTTTTTTTCTTTTTCTTTTTATTTCTTTCTAAAGAAGCTACGATTAACAATGCGCTTCGATGACAATATGTGATGCCGGCCCAAGGAGGCTTGTGGGAGCGACCTTGGCGTAATTTTCCCACAGTCTTTACCGAGTGTGACAAGCAGTAAGCAGTGAGAGTTACGGCACTAGCTATCACAGCAGGAGCAGCCAGTCGTGCGTCCTTTTATGGTGACAATCAAACTCACCTCGCGACGAAAACTCATGTTGTGTGGTGAGTCGTGGGGGCCAGGCGTTTTTTTTTTTTTTTAGTGTTTACTGTTTACCTTTTGACGGTGTGCGACAGACTTCTGCGCTGGACGTCTTAATAGTCAAGACGTTCTGTGTTGATATTGCAACAAGGTGTGTGTGTGGGGGGGGGGGGTGATAAAAAGTGTGTGTTAGGTAGGCCAACATATACTACACAAAAAAAGTTAACTAAGTAAAGTCGTCGGGGTGGCCTAAAGTCGGTATTAGCCAAGTAGTATCACAGCCGGTATCACACTGATGAGACGTGAAATGTCAAAACAAGGTGCTTGTGGATGAGAACAACATTTTTTATATATATATAATATATATATATATATATGTGTGTGTGTGTGTGTGCTTAATTGGAGTCGTACCTAATTTTGAAAATTAATTAATTAATAATGAATTAGGCGGGAAAATTCATTATTAATTAATTAATTTTCAAAATTAGGTACGACTCCAATTAAGCACATATTCTCCCAAAAAATTGTCGGCAAAAAGCCATTCCAAACATACCGTGTTTACATATATATATATATATATATATATATATATATTATATATATATATATATATGAAATAAAATGGAACTTAATCCGACAGTGTGAATTTGATATATTGAAAAAAACAAGAGATGTTTACAAATGCATGGGATCATCAGGAGAGAATGTGCAAACCGTTTCGGGACCTTCCTCTCTACGATGTTGCTTTTTAAAACCGTAGAGAGGAAGGTCCTGAAACGGTTTGCACATTCTCTCCTGATGATCCCATGCATTTGTAAACATCTCTTGTTTTTTCAATATATCAAATTCATATATATATATATATATATATATATATATATATAGTAAATGAAGAAAAAACTCTAAACTTGCTTCATTACAATAATTTATTTCAACCGTATTAATACGGCATCTTCAGGTAATCACAATTAATACGGTTGAAATAAATTATTGTAATGAAGAGTTTTTTCTTCATTTACTAAATATCTTGCTCTGTCCTTTTACTCACTGGTATTAGGCACATTGAGCTCTCCTTATGGTCTACCTGCATCAGCTTGGTTAAACCACACATGGAAAGACCCTAACTACGGAAAAAACTATATAATATATATATATATATATATATATATATATATATTATTTGGTTAGGAGGTTGATTTAGAAGGCTATCACAATGCAGGTGTAAAGAAAAAAAATAATAATACGGTAACAATAATGTTGTGTGTTAACCTGTATTTAATTCTTGAATTTTCGAGATAAAATCTCTTTTCAAAAGATCACTGGAACTGAAGCAGTCTAGTTATGGCATTTCTTTTTAAATGAATTTTTTTTTTTTTGAAAATGATGGTATTTTTATATAACTGTATTCTCGTGTTGTATGTTACGTGAATGCGTTTTTGTTGGGGTTTTTTTTTGTACTTGCGCGTATGTTGTCATGCTGGAACGGAAGCTGTCTAGTTATGCCATAACTAGACAGCTTCAGGGACCCTAACAGGTATTACCACCCGGGGAGAGAGTTTTGTTTTACGGCATATCAACCACGGTGGATTATTTAATGTCGACAAAGTATGGAAATAAATTCATTCTTAATGGATATTCATTTTCTTATAAGCACATTTTTTTTCTATTTAACCCATAGATGGGAGCCTAACAGGTATTACCACTCCGGGACAGAGTTTTGACGGTCTAAGCTTTTGACGGTCTAGGCTTCCTGAAATACGCTATATGCAAAGAATCTAAATCCTCTGTCATATTTTTTACTTATATATATATAGGATAGGTTGTAAACACGGTATGTTTGGAATGGCTTTTTTGTCGACAATTTTTGGGAGAATATGTGCTTAATTGGAGTCGTACCTAATTTTGAAAATTAATTAATTAATAATGAATTAGGCGGGAATGCCTATTTAAATGTATGCCTAAACAAATCGAGAAAAATCAATCTCTGTATGTACATTTCGGCCTATTAGGCCTCATCAGCAGAGCTATATATAGGAAGGCCGCCCTATATATATATAT
>CM042164.1:6165224-6192724 GCA_023376005.1 Doryteuthis pealeii | reverse complement strand
CTTACTTAGTATCCTTAAACCGGAAGAGGGCTTTCTATGGGGGTTCCAGTTCTCACGGTCTATCCCCAGAAAGCAAGGTCAGAGTGAGGTCAAACACTGTCACTCACCCTCAAGGCCATCAGCTGTACTAATCGCCATAATGATTTCTACAATACCTTATAAAAGCATTAGGGATCCAATAATTATGTAACACGTCTATTGGTAAATAGTGGGGTCGCCTGGCCACTTTAATTCTGATTACGGCAACTGTTCCGTGAGAATGTTATAAGGGAAGACATTTACCCACAAGATAGTTGGACTCGTCCAAAGGAATACATATAAAGATATGAATACGTGAGGTTATTCATAGTGGAATTACGTAGTAGTATTCGTAGTCGAGACACTACTAGTCGAGTAGCTAGTAATACTGTTGGAGAACTGCGCGTTGACTCTATTATTCATATTCCTGTACAAAAAGTAATAAACCTATTCCTGACTCTATTATTTATATTACTGTACAAAATTAAAAACCTTTTTCCGGATTTTCAATGTTGTTAATTGATTGATTCAGTCAGAACACATTTTTTTCTTTCTATCTTTCTTTCCATTTTTTGTAGGGGAAGAGATTTCCCCTACAAGATAGTTGAACTCGTCCAACGAAACACAAATAAAGATACGAATAGTCGAGTTTATTCGTCGTAGATTCACTACTAATCGGGTAGCTAGTAATACTGTTGGAGAACAGCGCGTTGACTCTATTATTCATATTCATGTACAAAAAGTAATAAACCTTTTTCGGATTTTCAATGTTGTATTTGAGATATTCAATCACAACAGAGAATGAAAGCTTTGAATTCATCATCATCATCATCATCATCATCATGTCGTGCTAGCAGCACGGATATCCATGACAATCTCTCCCGAACCGTCCCTATCATTCATTGCCCTTGGCCGGTCCTCCGCGCAGCATCCAGTTGCCGTGCAGAATTGGTTAATGTATGTCTATGCTGGACGGTACGTGCTGGCGTTTCTATGTGTTGGCTTCCACGGGAGAACGTCGCTTCTCCAGCAGTGTCCAGCATGTCTTGTTCGTCACAGATGGTTTGTGTGATAGGGGGGGGGGGCAAGTGGCAAAAAAAAAGGAAAATTACAAATATTAGGGAATATTGGAAGCGGACACCATCAAGCAAACAGTGATGAAACAACAACTTGTGTTGCACACCTCTATTTACTTTTTTACTTACTTATATTCTATTCTTCTATTCTTCTTCTGACGTCTTTGATATGTTAAGTTCTTCTAGGTCTCTTCTAGCGTCTGGACTTCTCTTGGGGACTTCGTGTCTGGTCTTCCATTGGGGATTTCTCTTTATCAGAAGCCCTGTGTTATTGCTAGTTTTTAGATAATAACACAAGACTTCGATTTACTTAGATCATATTTTATTCTCGAAATCACCCACCAGACTACCTGCGCAGATCAAGTCGGTGAGTGCATACACGACTCACCACCGTCGTGGTTTCTCGCCGACAGCCTAAAATCTATTTCTAATCTAAACCGGAAGAGGGTCTCCTCCACCGATTCTCACGGTATCCACCTGAAAGGATCAGGATGAGGTCAAGCCTTGTCACTCATCCTTCAAGGCCGTGGGCTGCAACTTATAACAGCCATTTTGATTTCTACACTACTGTACATAAATATTAAGAATCTAATAATTATGTAACACTTGGTGACTTGTCCATTTCCTCAGATTACAGAGGAAAAGCAAAAGAAAAGAAAAACATGGAAAATACCGAGTTCTAGTTAGAGGGCTGTAAAAGCTATGGATGCTGGTTAGTTGCTTGGTTAGTTACGTTTTACGGCATACCAAACCCATTGGGTCATTTTATACCAAAGACATTTTCGTTTTATTCATTCTTGATGGGTACTCAATTTTTTTAAACAATGTTTTTTTTAACTCATGTTTTTCTATTTAACCCATAGATGTGACCCTAATAAGTCAGAGTGGACCTGTGAGTAATGGTGATGAAGGGGTACTCCACATTTCCGAGCTAAAGAACTGGAAAAGGTAAGAAGTTATTGGATTCAA
This sequence comes from Doryteuthis pealeii, assembly GCA_023376005.1. Taxonomy (NCBI): domain Eukaryota; kingdom Metazoa; phylum Mollusca; class Cephalopoda; order Myopsida; family Loliginidae; genus Doryteuthis; species Doryteuthis pealeii. Next base: position 6,190,661 of record CM042164.1, on the reverse strand, counting down.
ATTCGTCCGTAAATTGTATGATGGGTTCAAGAATCTAACAACTCCCTACTTTTTCTAGACATCCTACTTATTAAAAATAATGGCAAGTTAAAATTCAAAATCTACCACAAACGCACCTCCAAAGACTACCGCATACATATTAGTCACACCATAATGCCAACACCAAAAGAGGAATTATAACAGTATTTTTCTTTAGAGCCCTCCGCATCTGTATTAGGGTAGGTCGATTTTTCACTTTTTTTAAATATCAAATTGTCCACCTATGCGAAAGTTGTGTTAGTGTACTGAATACTGATACCAAAAATTAGATCTTTTACTTGTACCATTTACTTGTGGCTGACCATGCCTTTCCTATTCGTGTATTAACATCGCTTTCTGTGGATGAGATATTACTACCTCATAGGTATGTGAATTGTGCTACTAGCTTAAGAGGCTTACCCTCAAATGTGGAGATGTGTCCTTTCATTTTGAAATTCATGAACTCAGTTTTAGCGGAGTTTACATAGATGCGACATTCTTTGCTGCCTCCTCCAAACTATGTAGTAGTGACTCAGCCTGTTCTAGGGTATCTGCAAGAAGTGCAAGGTCATCAGCGTAGTCTGCATCTGTGACTTTTTCTGCGGGATATCGCCTGCTTCTTGCCTTTCTTAATGTGAAACTTTTATGGTATCTAATGATGTTCAGAGTACACACACACACACACACATATATATATATATATATAATATATATATATATATATATATATATTTAAGTCCTTATAATTTTGCTCTACTTAATGTGTTGAGTACGTTCTACATATGTAACCGAGACTTCCTCCGGTGTTTTTCCCTCTTCATTACGATAAAGATTATTATTTTCAGACAGTACCGGTGTTTTAGACTTTTCTTCTTTTTTTAATTTTTTTCCCGCGATATCAGCTTGTCTTTTTTTTATTTGCAAACTGCATTATCATTTTTTTTCACAAGTTAGAAAAAAATCACACACACACACACACACACACACACATATATATATATATATATATATATGTGTGTGTGTGTGTGTGTGTGTGTGTGCTTAATTGAAGTCGTACCTAATTTTGAAAGTTAATTAATTAATAATTAATTAACTAGGCGGGCATACGTATCTAAATGTAAAGCTAAACAAATCGAGAAAAATCAATCTCTGTATGTACATTTCGGCATATTAGGCCTCATCAGCAAAGCTATAGATAGGAAGACCGTCACTATAAGAGGAATAGGAACCTACTTCTAAACAAAACGAAAAATCTAAGAAAGTCCGGTTGGTGTAGGGATTAAGATGCTCGACTGTCAGCTTGACAGTCGGGTTTCGAATCACGCACTAGGCGGTCTTCCTATCTATAGCTCTGCTGGTGAGGCCTAATAGGCCGAAATATACATACAGAGATTGATTTTTCTCGATTTGTTTAGCCTTACATTTAAATAGGCATGCCCGCCTAATTAATTAATTATTAATTAATTAACTTTCAAAATTAGGTACGACTTCAATTAAGCGCATATTCTCCCAAAAATTGTCGGCTAAAAAAAGCCATATCATAAACACACCGCATGTGTATTTACTTCTCATATCCCAAACAATAACATGTAAACACATCTCATTCAAACATCAACAAGTCTTATGATTACTAATAACATTTCAATCTTTGCAATATCAATTATACCCATCCACCAGAACTTTCAAAAACATTTTTAACCGTCCCTAAACGGCGTTCATAAACATTTTAAAAAATATTCCTTTCCGAACTTTTTGAAATTCTATTCTCGTCTCTAACTCAAAAAATAAAAATTCTACTCTGATGAAGGTCGGCAAAATCTGTGTACGGAACATTTTATGCATTTTTCCTATTATTATTATCATCATCATTTCAACTCCATCTGATTATTTAATAATAATAATAACGTAAATCCGTATACATTTTGATAAACAGACCGAAACACGTGTGTCAGTGATATCGATTAAAAGTGATATCGAAAATTTTTATCCATCTACATTTCTTTTCTTTACTCATTTTTTCCTCATATATATATATATTATATATATATATATATATATATATGTGTGTGTGTGTGTATGTATAGATGTGTGTGTATATATATATATATATAATATATATATATATATATATATATATTGATACATATAATAGAATAGAATAAATCTTATTTATTAACGAGGTCTCTATGAAAATCTGAGATTTGCCTCAAAACAGCCCATGTTATTTGTCCGTTTAAATTCCTGGTATGTGTCTTATATACCATTAAGAAATAAAGGTCTACATAATATAGGGTGTGGTTAATTTGCATAATGGTTTTAACAAAACCGGGTTTAATTAATAATTAAAATCAATCCTATTAATAATGTTATATTGAAATCAATTAGAATAAAGTAAAAATAAGTGTAATCTTTTTTTTATTATTAATCTTTCTAATTCAATATAATATTTAATTACATTAAAACTTAAATACTTGTGCCCGGAGGGTGCATTTTTTGGCTAGTAATGATAATATCTATTGCAAGTGTAAAACTTCTTTGAATTTCTTAATCCGACTGCAGAAGCAAACTAGCGAAATCTCAAACCGGAACTAATGGTCGGCCTCTGGTTTTCAGATTTACCTACTCGATGATGTTTTTTTGGTTTGGTTTGGTTTGGTTTTACGGCATATCAACCTCAGTGGGTCATTTAATGCCGATAAAGTTTTGAAATAAATCAATTCTTAATTGATAATACAATTTTGTTTATAAATACATTTTTCTATTTAACCCATAGATGGGACCCTAAAGGTACTACCACTCCGGGTCAGAGTGGACCAGGGAGCAATGGTGATGAAGGGGTGCTCCACATTCCCAAACCTCCAAAACTGGAACCTCACCATTAGATAGAGTTTAACGTCATTCCCAGGACATGTAGACCCGCAGCCAGTGCATTCTAGCACCCATATGATAAAAAGGGGTTGGGGCTTGCCATAAGGGCAATAGGGTTGGGAAAATCATATAGATGCTAGGGCTTGACGTGACCAGCCGATTGATCGGAGGGGGCCTCTCCGACCTACTCGATGATTAGGCCAGTTATATAAAATATCATGGACAGAATCCATTCAAACTCCTAGAAAAATAAATTCGCTGACTTTTTTTTTTCGGGATGGATTCCTGTTAAAGAATGCGAACCGTGGTTGCTATGAGATAAAGAGACAGGAACGTTGACTCCAGCCTAGTCGCCATTCTCGCACATAAGCTCGCTGTTTTTTATCCCCCTTTTGTTGGGTGTTATGAGATCCAGTCCCATTCCTATCATATCTGATTTTTTGGACTTAGGAGGGATGTCGTTTTTCCCATAAATATAGCTGAATAAGCCGAGAAAGAGAAAGAGAAAGAAAAGCGAGAGAGAGAAAGCGAGAGAGAGAGAGAGAGAGAGAGAGAGAGAGAGAGAGAGAGAGAGAGAGAAATAAAAGAAGAAATATCTTAACAGTCTTTAAGGAAAGACGAAATTTGATATTCGGGACAAGAGATTTTTAAACCCCAAAGCGAAAAACTTGTTTGAGGTTAGAGGATAAGCTCGAGTGTATTGCCTTAGTCCCAACAAGAAAAAGAAGACGACCCTTAAAGTCTCAGGATTGAATTTGAAGGCCGACTTGGAGCCATCCAGATCCAAAGGGCTGAATTTCAAATCGATACCATTCAATAGTTGAATTATCTACCAGCATTAAAAAGGGATATCGAATATCATACACGAATCAAGAATTAATATTGTCTCATAAGGAATTAGCGGTGGGTCACTCCTCAGATAAATAGAAACACACACACACACACACACACACACACACACACACATATATATATATATATTTGTGTGTGTGTGTGTGTGTGTGTGTGTGGTGTGATAGAGAGAAAAACATTTTTCTACAAATATAAATGCTCTATATTTTACGAAATATATTGAGCCCTTTTGGATTAACTACTAATGATACTACAATGAAAATGTTGTAGCACATTTTTATAAATATATATATATATATGTGTGTGTGTGTGTGTGTGTGTGTGTGTGTGTGTGTGTGTGTGAAAATGTATGACTTATCGGTGGATATGTAATATTGAGTTAGTCACAACTTCGACCGTCGATAAAATAATTAACCAAATAAGTCGGGGTTATAAAGATTATATAAGAGAGCTCAATACGTTAGTAGACCGAATAAATTATATATATATATATATATATATATATATATATATATATATATATATATATATATATATGTCACCCCGCCGAAAGAAAAAAAATACCAAAAATCAGGGAATTAACCGAATTTAATGAAATTTTCAGTGTTGATATATTAATGAATAAAAGCTATAATGCAACAGTTATTTTATTTAAAAACTTTTACATTTTTTCAAGTCAGTTAACTTTGAACCATGTATCTTTGAGAATCTGTGTTACGCCGCAAAGATACGTTTAAAGGGCAGGGCTGGGTTTATTGCCCAGTGCCTGAGGCGGCTCCTTGAGGGAAATGCCGACGGGATCCATGCCATTCCCTGAGCTTCGGTTCGTGGGTGGTTCAACATTTATACGACTTAAATACATTAATACGTCATATGATAACCTTGGCAAACTTAAATTTCTGAGACATTCTCCTATGTATCCTTTGTGTGTATTTATTTTATTGCTTATCGAAAATTGGCACATTTTCATTTAATTCTCGAAAACAAAAGGAAAGAAATTATCTTTACAAATATCCTGTCTCCTTTTCCTTTTAGAAGTCCGAGGCAGACGTCACTCCATGTTGTTCAACAATTGTGGACCTTCTGGTGGCTAGTTAGTCCAATTCTGCACTTGCAGATGCAGTCACACACATTGCAGGGGAAATTCCCATCTACATTAGGTGGTTCATGGCGACGAAGACATCTCGATATTGAGCTGCATCTCTATACATATATATAAAAGGTAGTTGTGTGTATATGTAGGTCCGGAGGAAAATTCTATCTATACAATTTATAAAGGCCGTTGCGTGTATATATGTCCGGAGGAAACTTCTATCTATACAGTTGTGTGTATATGTATGTCCGGAGGAAACTTCTATCTATACATATATAAAGGGTAGTGTGTGTGTATGTAATGTCCGGAGGAACTTCTATCTATACATATATATAGTTGTGTGTATATGTATGTTAAAGGGCAGTTGTGTGTATATGTATGTCCGGAGGAAACTTCTATCTATACATATATAAAGGGCAGTTTGTGTATATGTATGTCCGGAGGAAACTTCTATCTATACATATATAAAGGGCAGTTGTGTGTATATGTATGTCCGGAGAAACTTCTATCTATACATATATAAAGGGTAGTTGTGTGTATATGTATGTCCGAGGAAACTTCTATCTATACATATATAAAGGGTAGTTGTGTGTATATGTATGTCCGGAGGAAACTTCTATCATACATATATGCGTATATGTATGTCCGGAGGAAACTTCTATCTATACATATATAAAGGTAGTTGTTGTATATGTATGTCCGGAGGAAACTTCTATCTATACATATATAAAGGGTAGTTGTGTGTATATGTATGTCCGGAGGAAACTTCTATCTATACATATATAAAGGGTAGTTGTGTGTATATGTATGTCCGGAGGAAACTTCTATCTATACATATATAAAGGGTAGTTGTGTGTATATGTATGTCCGGAGGAAACTTCTATCTATACATATTAAGGGTAGTTGTGTGTATATGTATGTCCGGGGAAACTTCTATCTATACATATATAAAGGGCAGTGTGTGTATATGTATGTCCGGAGGAAACTTCGAAAATAAAACACATAACGACAAAGTAAATACATATACACATTAAATATCACCAGGGCTTGGTTTTTGAGCAAAAACAATAGAGATTTGATTTATATTCGTGAAGATAATTAAAAAATAAAAATTTAAATGATAACAGCATGGATTTTTTTTTCATTTAATATTTTAGATAGTAGACATTAACATTTCTTTTCAGAGTAGCTAGATCAATGCAAGGTCTATTTTTTTTTTTTTTTTTTTTTTTTTTTACATAGGGATTTAAATTGGGCATCCCGCGAGGATTCAACTCACGATTCAGTAATAATGGATCTGCGGGACTAACTTTTAAAAATCCCCCTCTACCCAGGCGATGCCGGGTAGCCGCTGCTAGTACATATATAAAGGGTTGTTGCTGTGTATGTAAGTCCGGATGAAACTCCGAAAATAAAACAATTAATGAGAAATTAAATATGTATAAACATTCACTATCACCAGATCTTGCTTTTTGAGCAAAAATAATGAAGATTTGATTTATATTTGGGAAGATAATTAAAAAAAACGTTCAGATGATAACACCATGGAATTTTTTGTTGTTGATGTTTTTTTTTTGTTTTGTTTTTGTTTTTTTTCATTTAGTATTTAGGAGACATTAATCTTTCTTTTCAGAGTATCTGGATCAACGTAAGGTCTTTTTCACGTATGGATTTTGATTGGGTATTCTACAAGGATCGAACTTGTGATTCAACAATAATGGTTCGGTGAGACTACCTCTTTACCCACCCCACCACCACCTCTACCCAGACGACGCCCGGTAGTCGCTTCTAGTCTTAAATAAGCCATAAACATATATCCTGTCTCGTAGCAATTTGAAAGATGAATAACTCAGTTAATGGTATTATTTTTCATGTTTTAATATTATAGACATTTTTTTTGGTACAAGAATATCTTTGTTTTGTGTGTTTATTTCTATACAAGACCAAAACGTGACCCGTTCGGTCACCCATTGAGCTCTGGGTAGATAATTGGGAATAGGGAAAAGTGAGTTTGCAAAGCGAATTTCATTTTTGCCTCAATTGCAATGCACTACTGATAAGGGACCGGGTTAGCTCAGTCGGTAGAGCGTTCGGCTAGATACCACAAAGTTCCTAGTTCGATACCGGTCCTCGCCAACTCAGCGTATGAGTAACGCAGGGATCTGTGCGGTAAAGTAAGGAGCTGATGGTAGGTGTGACGCTCCACCTCAGATGCTAAAAAAAACTATCTCCTTGGTCTAGCGCTATTGAAAAGGGGATAGACTCCCTCGCTGAATGGCTGATACCGACTTTAGGCTGCCCCGTCGACTTTACTTTTTACTTTTACTGATATGCAATTTCAGAGCATAATAAAAATTAGGGATTTTTTTTTTGGGGGGGGGACAAGTGATGGATTATTTTTCTTTTTTTTTCTTCTTTTTTTTTCATAAGTAAAGTAAAGTCAACGGGGTGGCCTAATGTCTGTATCAGCCAGACAGCAAGGGAGCCTATCCCCTTTTCACTAGCGTTAGACCAAGGAGATTGTTTTTGTGTCTGATATGGAGCGCCACACTTACCATCAGCTCATCACTTTACCACCGCGCAGATCCCTGTGCTACTCATACGCTGAGTCGACGAGGATCGGTATTGAACCAGGAACCTTGTGATTCGATAGGCGAGTGCTCTATCGACTGAACTTGTTTTTATACCTTCGCTTTTTTTTGTGTTGGTCTCTTAATTTGCCTGTTTCCTGCTTCCTGCTTCTCTCTTGCATACCCGGCATCCACCCGGAGTTGTGTGGTGGGTGGGTGTGTCGCTTCAGCCTACCCCTCCCACTCCCTATCCACCCATCCTTTTTCTCCAAAAGATGAAGGACGCACACCTGGAGAGGGCACGTGCAGTCGACCTCTATAAATAGTGTCGAGCGTGCCATCAGCCCGGTCGGGACGTATAGACACGTGGACATCGCTGGCCCCACCTGTCACTGGCGGACCCCTATCACAGCGGGGTCTGATTTTGATGAAGTCAGGACCTTTCTTCGAAGGGCACATTTTTTTCTTGTTTCTTTCTTTTTTTTTTTTTTTTTGTACGTTGAAACTAGGGAGCTACGGGTGAGAGGTTTCTGATCGGCGGTGTGACTTAGGAGCTGAGGGTCGGGTTTGAGGAATCAGTAGACGATAGACTGGTCTCCCACCGCGTGAGCCCTGGTTGCACATGTCCTTAGGTTCACTGTCCCCTGCATTAATCAGATAAGTACTTCTGCCCCCGAAACTGCTATTTATACCTGTGCGCTTCAGGTACAGGTGAGTTAGGTCGATAGATGATGGCGATTTTCACCCCGGCTCCCGGATAAAATTCACAATTTCAAAGGATTACATATCAAGGATTACGGTCAAGTCAAATTGAAAGCCTCGATTAACAAAGTTAAGCAGTGTTGAGCCTGTATAATACTTAACTGGGTGACCTCATAAGCAAAAGCAGGTACTGTAAGCAACCGAGTACTTTAATTATAAAAATGATTTGATTCAACATTAAATGACCCAAAAAGGATTGATATACCATAAAAATATCCAACTAATACCGGTTCCCACTAGATCACCGAAGTTAAGCAGCAATGAGATTGTTCAATACTTAATTAAGTAACCACTTAAGCAATGGCAGGTACTGTAAGCAACTAGGGTACTTTATAAAAATGATTTGATTCGACATTAAATGACCCAAAAAGGGTTGATATGCCATGAAAAATATTCAACTAATACCGGTTCCCACTAGATCACCGAAGTTAAGCAGGGATGAGACTGGTCAATACTCAATTGGGTGACCACTTAAGCAACAGCAGGTAGTGAAAGCAACCCGAGTACTTTAATTATAAAAATGAGTTGATTCGGTATTAAATGACAAAAAAAAAGGTTGATATGCCATAAAAAAAACATTCAACTAATACCGAAGTTAAGCAGTGATGAGACTGGTCAATACTTAATTGGGTGACCACTTAAGCAACAGCAGGTAGTGAAAGCAACCCGAGTACTTTAATTATGAAAAATGAGTTGATTCGGTATTAAATGACCAAAAATGGGTTGAGATGCCATAAAAAACATTCGACTAACACCGGTCCCCACTAGATAACCTAAGTTAAGCAGCAATGAGACTGTTTAATACTTAGCTGGGTGACCACTTAAGCAACAGCAGGTACTGCTATCTTTTGTTTATCAAAATCATTTAATTCGGCATTGATTGACCCTAGATGGGTTGATATCCCATAAAATAACCAACCAACAATAATGTTTTGCACAGTTGCTTTCATCTTAGAAAAAAGCGAGAACGGTCAGATAAAGGGGGGTCAGTTTATAACTTGTTACAATTGAAAATGGAATCCCCACTTTATGATCGCATTCAATTTTATTTTTCTTAAATACTAATTCATAGGAAGACCGATTAAGATCAACTCACGTTGAAACCTTCGGTTTCCGCTTGATCGCCGAATTTAAGCAGCGATTAGCCTGTTTAGTACTTAATTGGGTGACCACTTAAGCAACAGCAGATACTGTAAGCCAAATGAGTCCTTCGTTTATCAGAAATATCTTGATTTGGCATTGAATGACTTGAACCATAGCCATTTGTGTTTATGGTCATAAGATGGGAATCATTTTGGTATTATAAACAAGATGTAAACTGATCCCCCATTTCTTAGATTATATTCATTTTTATAATTAACATAAGTATAATTTAAGACTGACAACAGTCAAGTCATCCTGAAAGCACCAGTTCCCGCTCAATCACCAAAGTTAAGCAGCGATGAGAGCTGTTCAATACTTACTTGAGTGACCACTTAAGCAACAGCAGGTACTGTAAGCAAAATGAGTCCATTTTTTTATCAAGTTAGCACAGTTTTATTTCAAATAGTCATTCTCTTCACGAACTACGCTCTGCTAAGAATGGTGACTGTTTTAATTTCAAATGGACATTCTATTCACATGATAAACAGAATTATTTGAGATTTGAATCGTGTGAGCAGAGTGGCGCAATGGAAGCGTTCTGGGCCCATAACCCTTAGGTCCGTAGATCGAAACTACGCTCTGCTAAGAATGGTCACTGTTTTAATTTCAAATTAACATTTTATTCACAGGATAAACAGTATTATTTCTATGACTTTTATAAAAAATGAGGCTTGATAATTAGTATTATTTGTATTATTCCGACTATTGTCCTCACCTCCATTGTTATCTGTACAACTTTTCAGCCGATGTGCCCTCTGGCCTTCTTCAGGTATTTCTTGTCGGACTCGGGAACCTTCTTTTCGAAATCGGGAACCATCATGAAAAATTGAACCTAACCCTTTATTCAGTCCAAGGAGGTATCATACTCTCATTTCACTAACCATAGCTGGGATACAGGTATTAAGCTGTCTTAATCATTATTCTATGTTACTGCTACCCCTGACCAGGATTGAACCTGCAGTCTAGAGATAGCTGTCACTCAGAACTGTCTTAACCTAACTCCTTTATCCACTACGGTATGTGTCCAATACAGATAACATTGAAGATGAGGACAACAGTCCGAATAATAGAAATAATAATAAACAGTATTATTCAAATAGTGGAATAAGTTAGCAGAGTAGCACATTGGAGCGTGCCGGGCCCATAACCCAGAGGTCCGTAGATCGAGACTACGCTCTGCCAAGAATGATCTTTTTTTTAAAAAATTCAATGGACATTCTATTCACAGAATAAACAAAATTATTCGAGATTTGAAACAAGTGAGTAGAGTGGCGCAGTAGAAACGTGCTGGGCCCATAACCAAGAGGTCTGTAGATCGAATCTACGCTCTGCTAAGAATGGTCAATGTTCTAATTTCAAATGGACATTCTATTTACAGCATAAACTGTCTTATTTGAAATATGTGAGCGCAGTGGAAGCATGCTGGGCCCATAACCCAGAGCTCCATAGATAAAAACTACGCTGTGCTAAGAATGACAATGTTTTTATTTCAAATACATTCTATTCATCAGCATAAAAAAGTATTATTTGAAGCTTAAAATGAGTGAGCAGAGTGGCGCAGTAGAATACACAACTTTCTGTTGATTTTGATATTTTTAAAACGTTTAAAAACGACCTACCCTAATGTACTTTTTCGCCCATAAAATATATGGCTAAACTTGCAAATCGGTCTGAAAATTAAAATATATTACAGGGTGACCCAGAAAAAAACCGAACCCAAATTATTTATTTATTTTCCCATTAAACTAACCCTAAACCCCAACCCTAACCCTTAACCCTACCCCCCTAGTTAAAATTAACAGTTTTATTACAAAATTTGTGGGTTCTGTTTTTTCTGGGCCACCCTAATTTTCCGACCGATGTGCAAATTTAGCCGGTTAGGGTTAGCGTTAGGGTTAGGGTTGGGGTTAGTGTTGGGGGTTAGGGTTAGTTTAATGGGAAAATAAATAAATAATTTGGGTTCTGTTTTTTAACCCTGTATACCGGGTGACCCAGAAAAACAGAACCCACAAACTTTGTAATGAAACTGTTAATTTTAACTAGGAGGGTTTAGGGTTAGGGTTTGGGGTTAGGCTTAGGCTTAGGCTTAGGGTTAGGGTTAGTTGGAGTTTTGGGTTAGTTTAATGGGAAAATAAATAAATAATTTGAGTTCTGTTTTTTCTGACTCACCCTAATTTTCCGACCGATTTGCAAGTTTAGCCCTCTAACCCTAACCCTAACCCCCCTAGTTAAAATTAACAGTTTTATTACAAAAGTTGTGGGTTCTGTTTTTTCTGGGTCACCCTAATTTTCCGACTGATTTCAAGTTTCGCCAAATATATTGTCAAAATTTAATTGAAAAAAAAAATATCTGAGTTCTTAATAGTATTTATTCGGCGGGGGTGGGGGGTGGGGTATCGTGAATTCAAGGGCGAAAATTCAAAGAAACGCACAAGCGATACATTTTTTGACGAAGCTGTTTGCATTTCACATAGCTAATACCCTTGGGAAAGGTGTGAATCCGATACCCCCCCCCCCTCAGCTATGAGTAAAATAGTAGGGCAGACTGGGCTCTTTAACCTTGGTACGGCAACCAGTCTAGGAAAGGGAAAACTGAATTCAAGCCTTTTAAACTCCGCTTAAGAATTTGATATTGTGTCACATTCTACTCGTGAGGTATATATATATATATATATATATATATATATATTGTAGATTTTGCGTCTCCGTATGCTTCTGGTGCGTATATATATTTGAGATGTATTTTAGTATCTGTATCCGTTGTTGGAAATACATATACCAGGTTTGGGCATGCTTCATGCATTAACGTACTATATGATGCTAATTTTTACCATAATATGTTAGTTAAGGAATAAATATCAGAAAAACTCTGTAGTTTTTTTTTTTTTAGCCCAATCAGCATCAAGCACCACCACACCATTCCAACTTACCGGACAAGCAGCCACAAGATCACTACTACAATTCACGGTCAGGAAGAAGGACGTGACTGCCCTGAAAATTCACCACTCGTCTAAATAAAAGAAACTAAAAAAAAAAAAAACTACAGTTTTCTGATATTTATTCCTTAACTAACATATTATGGTAAACACATAAGCATAATATAGTACGTTAATGCTTCACACCTATGCCCAAACCTGGTATATGTATTTCCAACAACGGATACAAATACTAAAATAATCTCATATATAATATATATATATATATTATATATATATATATATATATGTGTGTGTGTGTGTGTGTGCGTGCGTGCGTGCGTGTGTGTGCATGCGCGCGCACGCGCGTGTGTGTGTGTGTGTGATAAATGGGTTGGTTTTAAGAGGCAAAAATTACGTAATATATTTTAATGTTATAACAACGCATAGGCTTTATATGTTAGGGCGATTTTGCGCCCCTTAGAGATGCGCTCCCATGGGGTTGCCCCTCCCTGATCCATTTTTGTTCCGCTACTATTTACACAACCTGCTGTTTGTAAATGGTCACCCATCTAATTACTAACCAGGCTCAATGATGCTTAACTTTGTTGATTTAGCTTTGAACGTGAATTTATCTTAAGTCAAACTTCCACCATTTAGATAGATAGATAGATAGATAGATAAACAAAAATTCATAAAAATTTACTCGAATTTATTATTTCTAAGTAAAAAATGAAGTTAGTGGAGTGGTCTATAGTTGGTATCAGCCGAACAGCGAGGGAGTCAATCCCCTTTTCACTAGCGCTAGAACAGGAAGATTGTCTTTGCGTCTGGGATGGAGTGCCACCCATACCGTCAGCTCCTCACTTTACTGCACAAATCAGATTATCCGATCTGTGCTACTCATACGCTGACTTGGCGGGGGCCGGTATCGAACACGGAACCTTGCGATTCCTAGGCGAGTGCTCTACCGACTAAGCTATTTCTAATGGAACATTATACTATCAAAACGGATATTATTAGGTATTATTTACAGTATCGATCATAAATAAGTACACCCCCAACATCTTTTAATAAATTTTTAATTTTCTTCTAAACCAAAGATACACGGATTTTATTATTTCTAGTGTAACAGTATAGCATCAAAACGGATATCATTAGGTATTACAATATCGGTCATAAATAAGTACACCCTAACAATTTTATTCAATAAAAAGCTAATTTTCTTCTAAACAAAAGAAACCAGGGTTTTATTATTTCTAGAGGAAAACTATGCTTAAAACGGATATTATTATGTACTATTTATTACCAAACTCTACCGCATTGAAACTCAGTAATCATAAATATGAATAAGTAGTAGTCTAAAAAATAAGTACACACTTTATATCCATGTGATTTTTATTTGGATTACAGAGATGTAGGATTCGGCAATAAATAATACCTAATAATATCCGCTTTGGTTGTATAACGTTCCGCTAGAAGTTATGAAAATCTTAGCATCATTTGTTTAGAAAAAAAGTAGGCATAAAATAATCCAACAGGGGGTGACATGCCGTAAAATCCAACCAATCGACCGACCAATAAAAAAATTTAAAAAAAAAACTCCTAAGAAATGCACAAAAGTAAATATAAAATGTACGATGAACGCGATTCCCTAACATCTAGGCATGAAATAACCCTGGACAGGTTAACATACCGTTAAAATCAATTACTGAAGCAATAATTGTTTACTAAGGATTATTATTCATTGTTACTTGAAACATAGTTATTTACTAAGCTTAGCTTAGATGTGGCACAAGGTCAGAAGTATGGAGCGCCCAGTGAGAATCGAACTCACTAACAATGGTATTATTTGCATTATTCGGGCTACTGACCTGGGAAAACGCTCATAATGTCATTAATCATCTTAACAACAGCAACCTTGAGCACCTTTTTGATCTCCATGTTTCTAAAACACATGAACATGCCTACAAAGTCAGAAAACAGCATTGCTCACATGACTTTCGGAAACATTTTTTCATGCTCAGAATTGCCGAGGCATGGAATAAGTTGCCTCTGTCCGTAGTGGGCTACCGAAACACTGCATCTTTCAAAGCCTCCATGCTTCCTGTAGTCCGCCAACACTATACTTGATTCTCCATCAACACACGTATGCACACACGCGCACACGTACATGTATATTATTACTGTAAACTGTTCATGTTTCTGACACTAATACATTATTCTGTGTACTAGATATGAGACTTTGATGAGTTGTGGTGCACCTCTGAGCACTGTACACAATAAAATTCATTATTATTATCTTTATTGCTATCTGTATATTCGTTTCGGTCGATATGTCCTACGGCCTTCTTCAGGTATTTCTTGTCAGACTCGCGAGCCTTCTCGAACTTTGGAACCTTCTTTACGAATTCAGGACCTTTATGTCGATATCGGAAGTCATCATGGAATTTAGTTCGAAAAGAAGGTTCCCAAGTTCAAGAAGGCTGTAGAGTCCGACAAGAAATACTGAAGAAGGCCGGAGGGCACATCAACCGAAAAATTGTACAGATAACAATAAAGACGAGGACAATAATAATGAAATTTATTGTGTACAGTGCTCAGGTGCACCACAACTCATCAAAGTCTCATGTCAAGTACACAGAATAATGTATTAGTGTCAGGAACATGAACAGTTTACAGTAGTAATATGCATGTATGTGTGCGCGTGTGTGCATATGTATGTGGAGAGGGGCATCAGGTATAGTGTCAGCGGACTACAGGAAGCATGGAGGCTTTGAAAGATTCAGTGCTTCGGCAGCCTACATCAGACGCAGGCAATAGTCGGAATAATCCAAATAATACTAATCAACAAGCATCATCTAAAAAAAATTCAGAGAAATTTACTAACGATGGTCTGGGAATATAGCTTGTTAACCATTACACCACGTGAGGTGCCTATTTGATATCATATAACTGTGTGAAAACAAATGTTTATTATCAAATAGAAATAATTACTTGATAACATATTAGCACTAGCAAATATATACACCCTCCGTAGGGTGCAAGTATTTAAGTATTAATGTAATAAAATATTAGGTAATTTATGAGGAAGTGCGTCCCGGTCTCCTGCCTCAGAAATTGCTACCCGGTGACTATCAAAATAACGTCCCCAGCTATGTCGGTGTTACTTGAAAGAAAACAACCAACTTAGGGCGTTAAATGTATTTTAGAGGGGGGGGCTCTTTTTTGTCGTAATTTTTATTCATTTATCGTAACTTGTCGTAATTCTTGTTTATTTATCGTAATTTGTCGTAATTCTTGTTTAGATATGAAGATGGATATATAGTTTGGAATAGACTGAGATAGATAGATAAACAAAATAATATAGATAGATATGAACAAATGGAGATAGTTTGATAGATATTTTCTACAGGTAAATGTATTTGTCGGGTGTCGCTTCTTTTTTGTTGTAATTCTTATTTATTTAAACTAAAAACAAGACATTAAACAAACATGAATAAAAGAAAATCTGAGACGATATAGCTGGGGACGTTATTTTAATAGTCACCGGGTAGCAATTTCTGAGGCAGGAGACCGGGACGCACTTCCTCATAAATTACCAAATATCATATTATATTAGAACGGCTAATGAGAACTAAATAAGAATACAAAACAGAGGGGGGGGGTAGAATCGAAAAATAGAACAACTGAAACTTACTCTTCCTTCACTCTCGTCTTTTATTGCTAAATTTTCCTAATTTAACTATTTAGTTAAAATAGGAAGTCAAATAAAAAAAATTATAGTTATTTCTTTTTGTTAATGGGTTTCTTTTAAGATTTTTTCCCGCGATTTTTGCTCATATTTACTAAGATATAAACCAACCGATTAGAAATCAATAATACTAAGCACATATATATTAAAATCTAATTCTTTATATCAATATGCAAATTAGCCTTCCCGTTCACATTGTAAACCGTTATTTTGTTGTATATATAAATACAATTGAATGTCATTAATATGTAGATATGGTTAACAGTATTAATAATTTGAAACGATTTTATTAATAATTGAGGTAGAAATAAATTAAGATCATGGAGAATGTGACGTAAATAATTAAGGGAATTGTGACTTGTGTAGTGATATAGTTTCGGTTACAGACATACAAACACACAATCTCCATTATAACAAGAAGATTAGATAGGAATACTTGAATCAACAAGGGTTTTCAAATTATTTGTATGAGATAGGAATACTTGATATCATATAACTGTGCAAAAAAAAAACTACACAAAAACACTTTTTTTACGTAGGGATTTCTTATGGAGCATCCAGCGAGGATCGAACTCGCTAATAATGTTCTGCAAGACTAGCTTGCTAATAATGATTTTCCAATAAACGTGATTTTATAAGTTTTTGGTTGGTTGGTTGGTTGGTTGGTTGGTTTTTTTACGGCATGTCAACCCTTGTTGGGTTATTTCATGCTGAAGATTTATTATTATTATTTACTCCTTTTGAGTTTTCACATCAGTGTTAACTGATGGTCTTTCACTGGAGTCTGAGTGGCAGCAAGTCTCCTCAGGTCTCCAGGACTCTTCTGAGTATTCTGGCAGATTGCAGCAGTGCAGTGTTATTATTATTATTATTATTATTATTATTATTATTATTATTATTATTATTATATTATTATTCAATATTTTTCAAGCTCAGTTTTTAACAACATTTTTGTAAACTCCTTTTTTTATCTATTTAACACATAGATGCGATATAACTTTTTGGCTTAAAATAACTCTAGACGGGTTGACCTGCCGTTAAAACCAGTCATTCATTTTTATCCTTGACCATCGCATCATGTCTGTGTGTTTTGTTTGTTTGTTTTTGGGGGGGTTTGTATTTTTTAAATAGTTGGTGAGAGAAAAAGGTGCAGGGAAAAGTGCGCTCATGTCTTTTAAACAGGCATTAGCGCGAAGTTAAATAGAAGTAGACTTGGTAACTATTCGAACCCTCTTCGCAAGTACCGCTTTTCGTACACTACAGGTACTCCCCTGCCCCCTTCTCCTTCTGAGAAAATACTTTTATTTTTAACTTTACTATATAAACTTAAGTGACTGCTATATTTACGTACGTGGGGGTCGCCTCAGGTTGATGGAGAAAAGACGGCCGTGATGGAGGAGGCGGAGGTGGCGATACGGTAACCTGCGCGTGGATTACTTTTTTTTTATTATATTTTTTTTTTTTTTTTCTTTTTCTTTTTTTTTTTTATTGCTTGTGTATAATTTTACAATTGATGACATAGCTGCCCCACCCCTGGCGAAAACCCAATCTGTCTGGAATGAACGATCTACAACCGTTCCCACGATCGAGCGCCTACCACTTTTCTTAGCCTCCTACTCCTCCCGCTCGTCGTCCTCCTCCTTCCACCGTGTCTTGCTGTCGCACCTGTAGCGACGGGAACATGGATAATGTAGCGGTCGGCGTTGTGCTTAACGGTGACTGGTTCATCCGGAACACACCCCCGGCACACGTGCGCATGCGTAAGCACACACACACACACAAACAAACAAAGCACACATACACACATATACATACGCATAGATCAACACATATACGGACCACGAAGTTATGATTAAAAACTAACTATGGTATTACTAACATACACAACTTAACACGATTGTTCGTAATAAGAAAACATTTCTAAAAATAAAAGAAATAATCTATTATTCTATTAATAATGGAGATTTGGTCTGAACTTGTCTGTAATCGAAAGTACGTCACTGCTTACGTCACATTACCCAAAATCTTCCAATATAGAATATAAAACCTTGTTATAATTAATTTGAATTTAACTTTGAGAAACTTGATTTTATTAGAAAGAAAACATATTTGTTTGAATTTTGTCAGGAAAACTTTTTTTTTAATGTCTGTTATTAAAAAATATAAGATTTCAAAGATGTGTTTACATTTGTTTACGAAAGAGCGTGGCAAAAAAAAAAAGTTACAAAAAAACCTTTTACATACTTTTGGACGTGGATAAAATCGAGATTAATTTTTTTTTTAATAATTTTTAACTCTAAAATTAAAATATTTGTTCAATTTTAATAAGATTTTGTAGAATTATATAAAATTGAGTGTATTTAAAAATAAATAAATAAATAAAATAAAGCATTGTCGTCTGTCGTAAAACAAAACAAACTCCCACCCCCTTAGGCAGTATCTTTCAAAAAATCAATTTTTACACCGCCCGGATGTGTTTTTGTTTTGTTAGTAATAATAATAATTATTATTATTAATACAATCGCATACAACAGTGTGTGTAAATGTACACGTTCTGCTACTACACACAGAGAAATATATTCGTTTTCTTTTTACACAAAGAACGGGCAAATTACTCGAACCCATGTACACGCCCACCTTACACATTCAGAAACTCGAGTAAACCCCGAGATGTAAAAATAATATGTATACCCGGGTGTACTACGCTTAATAAACAATAAATCGTTTATGTACCCGGCCGTGTACCCGAAGGTCTGCGTAGCTAAAAAAAAAAAAAAAAAAAATCATTGAAAATCTGGCCTTTATACACAGCTTCGCCAGAAGAGTATCAAAAAAATAAATAATACACACGTGTCCCTATTTTTACACATAGTTTTTCGTGTGTTACCCTTAGATGTGTTGGCGCATGTACACACGCACACCCCCACGCGTCGGCACGCGTCGTCTATTCTGGATTCTGGAGGAGAGGGGAAAAAATGAATGTTTTTTCTCAACCTTATTTAAAAAAAAAAACTTTTTCTTCTTCTTCTTTTCCTTCTTGCTTGCTTTCCACCCACCCCTCTCCCTTGTCCGGACAAAATCCGGGGTTCCATTTGGACCCATTTGTAAAACAAGCAAATAAATAATTTATTGAACATTTTTAACAAAGAGAGACCTTTTTTCTTTCTTTTTCTTTTTTTTAATAAATTTTCTTCCTTTCTTTCTTTATTTATTTTTTTTAGGCTAAAATTATTCTTATAGCGATTTTTCTTCCTAGACTTCTTCTTCTTCTTCTTCTATTTCTTTTACCCCTCACGTGCGAGGGGGTTGGGATTTTCTATCCAATCTGTGCTTTCTCTCAAACAATAAACCCCACCCCTACCCTACCACAAAAAAAATTTAAAGTTTGAGAGCAGCGTCAGTTCTTCCCTTGTTTGAAACTCAAACACAACTTTTTGAAAAAGTTTGAAAAGTTGAAAAAAAAAAAAAAAAAAACAAGAAAACTTTACTTTTTAGAAAAGAAACGAACACAAGACAATATCTTCAAATTAAAACTTATTTATACTAGCAAGAATAAACACCCTCCGACGGACCTAAATAGTCAACTTTTAATGTAATGAAATATCTTAAATTTGAAAGACTAACGAAATTAAATAAGAACGAATATAAAAAAGATTATGCTTATTTTAATTATATTTTAATTGGTTTCTATATAAAATCATTCAAATGATTGATTTTAATACGTTAGAGAATAAAACAATATTATTAGAGATTAATAACACTGAGTAATGTTTATTAAACCCGATTTTGTTAAAACCAGTTTGTAAAGTTCCCACATCATATATTATAGGTACTGGCAAACTGAGCCTAAAATGCGTTTTTGACAAAAATGACTTTAGCCCCCCTACAGAAAATAATTTACCAAAAATCAGGGAATTATCGGATTTTAATGAAATGTTCAGTGTTTATTTATGAATGAATGATCTTTATAATGCATTATTTATTCTATTTATGCAAACCTTTATTTCTTAGTGATATATATGGCACATTGTACGATTTTAAACGCACTAATAATATGGGTTGTTCTGAGGCAAATCTAACTCAGATTTTCATAGACAGCTCTATTAAATATGATTAATTATATACTAATGATTTTAAGTACAATTTAAACTAGCAGGACCTGTGGATATATTACAGTATAATAATCTAATTATTACAACGTTTGATATGTTTACTTAAGAGCTATTTCAAGATAATTTAATATGTAAAATGTATATAATCTTGATTTAACTCTCTCACTCATTTTTTCTTTCTTTCTTTCTTTTCATTTTGTTCGATTGAAACAGATTAGCGTCATCGCTTCCGCACGCTCACACCTTCTCTCAATCTTTATATTTCTCTTCCTCTATATTTCTTATAATATTTTTGTGCAGCATGTCCTTTTTCTTCCCTTTCTTTCTTTATAAAAAAACAGCATGGGCTATTGTTTAGCTGAGGTGACGACATTCATAAGAAATTAGATTTGGTTTGTTTGTTTTGTTTTACGGCATATCAACCTCAGTGGGTCATTTAATGCCGATAAAGTTTTGAAATAAATCAATTCTTAATGGATAATACAATTTTTTTATAAATACATTTTCTATTTAACCCATAGATGGGATAAGAAATTAGAATTCGACGAATAAGCAACAGAAAAGGTGATCGGCTGGCACGGCAAAATCTACGAGATGACAAGTTCTCTTCTTGTTAATAACAATGATAAAATTGTAGATTATTATTATTATTATTATATTACTATTACTATTATTATTATCATTATTATTATTATCTTCTTCATATGTTCCCGTTTATTTTATTCTTACTTTGAATTTTCATTGAATTATTCTTTTAATTATATTATATGTGTTTATTTTTTCATTTCACGTTATTCATTTCTATTCATTTATATATTCGATTATTTTTTGTTTTCAAGTTTTTAAGAATTTATAAATTAAAATAGAAATGCAAATAACGTGGAAATGAAAAAAATAAACACCATATAATATAATTAAAAGAATAATTCAATGAAAATTCAAAGTAAGAATAAAATAAACGGGAACATATGAAGAAGATAATAATAATAATGATAATAATAATAGTAATAGTAATTAATAATAATAATAATAAATAATGCTACAATTTTATCATGTTATTAACAAGAAGAGAACTTGTCATCTCGTAGATTTTGCCGTGCCGAGCCGATCACCTTTTCTGTTGCTTATTTCGTCGAATTCTAATTTCTTATCCCATCTATGGGTTAAATAGAAAATGTATTTATAAAAAAATTGTATTATCCATTAAGAATTGATTTATTTCAAAACTTTATCGGGCATTAAATGACCCACTGAGGTTGATATGCCGGTAAAACAAAACAAAAACAAACCAAAATCTAATTTCTTATGAAGTCGTCACCTCAGCTAAACAATACCCATGCTGTTTTTTTATAAAGAAGAAAGGAAGAAAAGGACATGCTGCACAAAAATATTATAAGAATATAGAGGAAGAGAAATATAAAGATTGAGAGAAGGTGTGACGTGCGGAAGCGATGACGCTAATCTTTTTCAATCGAACAAAATGAAAAGAAAGAAAGAAAGAAAAAATGAGTGAGAGATTAAATCAAGATTATCATACATTTTACATTATTAAATTATCTTTGAAATAGCTCTTAAGTAAACTATACAAACGTTGTAATAATTAGATTATATACTGTATATATCCACAGGTCCTGCTAGTTTAAATTGTACTTAAATCATTAGTATATAAATTAATCATATTTAATAGAGCTGTCTATGAAAAATCTGAGTTAGAATTTGCCTCAGAACAACCCATATTATTAGTGCGTTTAAAATCGTTACAATGTGCCATATATATCACTAAGAATAAAGGTTTGCATAAATAGAAATTAAATAATGCATTATAAAGATCATTCATTCATAAATAAAACACTGAACATTTCATTAAAATCGATAATTCCGCTGGATTTTTGGTAAATTATTTTCTGTAGGGGGCTAAAGTCTTTTGTCAAAAACGCATTTTAGGCTCAGTTTGCCAGTCCTATAATATATGCATGTGGGAAACTTTACAACTGGTTTTAACAAAATCGGGTTTAATAAACAATTACTCAGTGTTATTAATCTCTAAATAATATTGTTTTATTCTCTAACGTATTAAAATCAATCATGTTGAATGATTTTATATAGAAACCAATTTAAAATATAATTAAATAAGCATAATCTTTTTATATTCGTTCTTATTTAATTTCGTTAGTCTTTCAAATTTAAGATATTTCATTACATTAAAAGTTGACTATTTAGGGTCCGTCGGAGGGTGTTTATTCTTGCTAGTATAAAATAAGTTTTAATTTGAAAGATATTGTTCTTGTGTTCGTTTCTTTTCTAAAAAGTAAAGTTTCTTGTTTTTTTTTTTTTTTTTCAACTTTTCAAACTTTTTCAAAAAGTTGTGTTTGAGTTTCAAACAGGGAAGAACTGACGCTGCTCTCAAACTTTAAATTTTTTTTTAGTGGTAGGTAGGGTGGGGTTTATTGTTTGAGAGAAAGCACAGATTGGATAGGAAATCCCAACCCCCTCGCACGTGAGGGGTAAAAGAAATAGAAGAAGAAGAAGAAGAAGTCTAGGAAGAAAAATCGCTATAAGAATAATTTTAGCCTAAAAAAAAAAAAAGAAGAAGAAAGGAAGAAAATTTATTAAAAAAAAAAGAAAAAAGAAAAAAGGTCTCTCTTTGTTAAAAATGTTCAATAAATTATTTATTTGCTTGTTTACAAATGGGTCCCAAATGGAAACCCCGGATTTTGTCCGGACAAGGGAGAGGGGTGGGTGGAAAGCAAGCAAGAAGAAAAGAAGAAGAAGAAAAAGTTTTTTTTTTTTAAATAAGGTTGAAGAAAAAACATTCATTTTTTCCCCTCTCCTCCAGAATCCAGAATAGACGACGCGTGCCGACGCGTGGGGTGTGCGTGTGTACATGCGCCAACACATCTAAGGGTAACCACGAAAAAAACTATGTGTAAAAAATGGGACACGTGAATGTATTTATTATTTTTTGATACTCTTCTGGCCGAAGCTGTGTATAAAAGGCCAGATTTTCCAGATATTTTTTTTTTTTTTTTTTTAGCTACGCAGACCTTCGGGTACACGGCCGGGTACATAAACGATTTATTGTTTATTAAGCGTAGTACACCCGGGTATACATTATCATTTTTACATCTCGGGTTTACTCGAGTTTCTGAATGTGTAAGGTGGGCGTGTACATGGGTTCGAGTAATTTTGCCCGTTCTTTGTGTAAAAAGAAAACGAATATATTTCTCTGTGTGTAGTAGCAGAACGTGTACATTTACACACCACGTTGTTGCGATTGTATTAATAATAATAATTTTATTATACTAACAAAACAAAAACACCATCCGGGCGGTGTAAAAATTTGATTTTTGAAAGATACTGCCTTAGGGGTGGGAGTTTGTTTTGTTTTACGACAGACGACAATGCTTTATTTTATTTATTTATTTATTTTTAATACACTCATTTATAATAATTCTACAAATCTATTAAAAGTTGAACGAATATTTTTAATTTTAGAGTTAAAATTATTAAAAAAAAAATTGATCTCTTTTATCGACGTCCAAAAGTATGGAAAAAGTTTTTTTAACTTTTTTTTTTTTGCCACGCTCTTTCGTAAACAAATGTAAACACATCTTTGAAATCTTATACTTTTAATAACAGACATTTAAAAAAAAAGGTTTTCCCTGATCAAATTCAAACAAATATGTTTTCTTTCTAATAAAATCAAGTTTCTCCAAAGTTAAATTCAAATTAATTATAACAACGGTGAGTTCTTTATATTCTATATTGGAAGATTTTGGGTAATGTGACGTAAGCAGTGACGTACTTTCGATTACAGACAAGGTCAGGACCAAATCTCCATTATTAATAGAATAATAGATTATTTCTTTTTATTTTTAGAAATGTTTTTCTTATTAGCGAACAATCGTGTTAAGCTGTGTATGTTAGTAATGACCGATAGTTAGTTTTTAATCATAACTTCGTCGGTCCGTAGATGTGTGTTGATCATATGCGTATGATATATGTGTGTATGTGTGCTTTGTTGTTTGTGTGTGTGTGTGTGCTTACGCATGCGCATCGTGTGCCGTGGCGTTGTGTTCCGGATGAACCAGTCACCGTTAAGGCAACAACGCCGGACCGCCTACATCGTATCCTGTTCCCGTTCGCTACTAGTGTCGTCGGGACAGCAAGACCCACGTGGAAGGAGGAGGACGACGAGCGGGAGAGTAGGGAGGCCTAAGAAAAGTGCGGTAGTGCGCCTCGATCGTGGGAACGGTTGTATTAGATCGTTCATTCCAGACAGATTGGGTTTTTTCGCCAGGGGTGGGCAGCATATGTCATCAATTGTGAAAAATTAGTACACACAATACAAAAAAAAAAAAGATGAAAGAAAAAAGAAAAAAAAATATTAATAAAAAAAAAAAGTAATCCACGCGCGGTTACCCGTAGCGCACCTCCGCCTCCTCCATCACGGCCGTCTTTTCTCCATCAACCTGAGGCGACCCCCACGTACGTAAAATATAGGGCAGTCACTTAAGTTTTATAGTAAAGCTTAAAAATAAAAGTAATTTCTCAGAAGGAGAAGGGGCAGGGAGAGTACCTGTAGTGTACCGAAAAACGGTACTTGCGAAGAGGGTTCGAATAGTTACCAAGTCTACTGTCTATTTAACTCGCGCTAATGCCTGTTTAAAAGACAATGAGCGCACTTTTCCCTGCACCTTTTTCTCTCACCAACTATTTATAAAAAAATTAGCAAACCCCCCAAAAAAAACAAACAAACAAAAACACAGACATATGCGATATGGTCAGGATAAAAAATGAATGACTGGTTTTAACGGCAGTGTCAAAAACCCGTTCTAGAGTTATTTTAAGCCAAAAGTTTATTGTCGCTCTATCGTGTTAAATAGATAAAAAAAGGAGTTTACAAAACATGTTGTTAAAACTGACGCTTGAAAGAATATTGAATACAAATAATAATAAAATAAAAATAATAATAATAATGAATAAGAATAATAATTAATAATAACACTACACTGCTGCAATCTGCCAGAATAAACTCAGAAGAGTCCTGGAGACCTGAGGAGACTTCTGCCACTCAGACTCTAGTGAAAGACCATCAGTTATACTGATGTGAAAACTCAAAGGATCGTAATAATAATAAAAATCTTTGCAGCATTGAAAATAACCCAACAAGGGTTGACATGCCGTAAAATTCGACCAACCAAGCCAACCAACCAACCAACCAAAGTTATAAAATTTGCGTTTATTGGAAAATCTTTATTATGCAAGCTAGTCTTGCAGCCAATTATTACGAGTTCCGATCCTCGCTGGTATGCTCTCATTAATGTATAAATTCGGCCTAGCGTAAAAA
>CM042164.1:6111519-6165124 GCA_023376005.1 Doryteuthis pealeii | reverse complement strand
AAGAGAGAGATGAATCGTCGAGGTTAATCGTGATAATCGGAGTTTTCGATTAATATCAGTTGATAGAGTATGTCTGTCGTATCGGATCCAGATAGCAGACATTAACCGTGGTATACAGACATGAATTATCGAAGACTCGATTAATGTCAGTCGGATGTAACCTGACGATTCGATGATGAAAGCGATAGGTACTTTATTCCATTTCTTCATATTACGTATATATATATATATATATATATACTATATATATATGTTGGTGGTGTGTGTACAAACTCCAGAATTTAATCTTAACTTTAGATTCTAAATAAGTTTCGTTTGATTTCTTTGTTTATGGCATCAATTCGTGGGGTTATTTAGGATACCAAATCACTAGGGTAAGCGAGTTCAATCTCCAGTCACTGTTCTTCTACAAGGAGATTTTGGTATTAAATAACCACGAATGTTATATGCCATTAAACAAAGAAATGAAACAATCAGCGTTTTCTTCAGTCTTCATTATAATTATTTCTCTGAATTTTTTAGATAAAGCTTGATAATTGGATTTTTAGCAATTTGGATTATTCGGACTATTGTCCTCATCTTTATTGTTAACAATAAAGATGAGGACAATAGTCCGAATAATCCAAATAATCCAAATTCATTATAATTATTTTCATTTTTCACTTTCGTATGTTTCATTCGGGAACAAGTGACAACAAGTCTTTTTAATGATTTCAATAATGTATTCTTAAAAGTTTTAACATTTTTAGATATTTTTTCAAAAATTGAAACTAAATTTATAATTTCCTCAAAGTTCGGAAGAAGTTGAAATGTCTGAAAAGAAAAGGAAAATATAATATGTAAGAAAGTGTTGTTGTTTGTTTTGCTTTTTTTTTGGGGGGGGGGGTAATGAAAATCCTGAAAAGAAAGAAAGGAAGAAAAAGAAAGAAAAAAGAAAAAGAAGAAAGAAGAAAGAAAGTGTTTTTCTTTTCTTTTTCTTTCTTTTTTGTAAATGAAAATGCTGAAAAGAGAAGAAAGAAAGAAAGAAGAAAAGAAAGAAAGAAGAAAGAAAAAAAGAAAGAATGAAAATGCTGAAGAAAAAGAAAGAAAAAAAAAGAAAGAAAGAAGAAAGTGTTTTTCTTTTTCTTTTTCTTTCTTTTTTAATGAAAATGCTGGAAAAAAGAAAGAAAGAAAGAAAGAAAGAAAGTGTTTTTTCTTTTTTCTTTTTGTAATGAAAATGCTGAAAAAGAAAAAGAAGAAGAAGAAAGAAAAAAGAAAAGAATGAAATGCTGAAAGAAAAAAGAAAGAAAGAAAGAAAAGAAGAAGAAAAAAAGAAAAGAATGAAAATGCTGAAGAAAGAAAGAAAGAAAGGAAAGAAAAAAGAAAAAAGAAAAGAATGAAAATGCTGAAAGAAAAGAAAGAAAAAGAAAGAAAGTGTTTTTCTTTTTTCTTTTTTCTTTCTTTTTTGTAATGAAATGCTGGAAAGAAAGAAAGAAGAAAGAAAGAAAGAAAGAAAGAAAGTGTTTTTCTTTTTCTTTTTGTGATGAAAATGCTGGAAAGAAAGAAAGAAAGAAAGAAAGAAAGAAGTAAGGCGAGAAAGAAACATTTTAACAAAATTTTATTGTCTGCGGTCAAAAATTCATTCATTTTCTTTATTTTCTTTCTTTATTTCCTTTTCTCTTTTTCATTTATTTATTCATTAGATATATTATTCTAAAAACTTATAAGTCCGCCGAGACCCGAAGAAAAATCGTGTCTCCTTCGGGGAGCGTATAACTTGCCAGTGAAGAATAGTACAGAGTTCGCAAAGATATATTTATATACAAGGCCGCTTGCTTAACTTTTTTCTTCGGACAACACGGAAATGTGTTACTAAACAATAACATAAATAAAACGCCGGCTTAAACACACACACACACATTACCTTCTAAAGACACACACACACGCGCACACGAACATACAATGTACTCAACACACGTGCGTGTATATATCCGTGTGTAATTGTGACTCTCGAGACACGTGTCGAGTTCTAACGCGTGTGTGTTGTTGGACATCCGTTCGTTCGTAAGGAAATGATGTGGGGGTCTCTTTAGCAGTGGATGGCTGTGTGCCGTGGTTAGTAAGTGAAAATGAATGAATTTGCAATGATAGAACCACCTCTTCTCTCTCTCTCTCTCTCTCTCTCTCTCTCTCTCTCTCTCTCTCTCTTTCTCTTTCTCTTCTCTCTCTTATTTGTTTTGTTTTTTTTCTTTCGTAAATTGAGAATTTGCCGATGAAGCGAAAGATGTCGGCGCTGAAAGAAAAAAACATGTCGTGCATGTGTGAAGGAGGGTGGGGATGACATTCGATTTTTATTGTTAATAGAAGAGGCGAGGATTTTAAAAAAGAAAAAAAGAAGAAGATAAGAAAGAAAAAAAGCGGTGAAAGAATGAAATAAAGAAGGGGAAAAAGAAAGAGAAAAAGAAAAAACAGAAAGTTTTGTAGTTTGTTTTGTTTTGTTTTTTTTCTTTTTTGTGAGGGGGGATATATCGAGAAATAAAGAAAACTGTGTAAAGACTTAGGTTGGTGGAAAGAAAGAAAGAAAGAAAGAAAGAAAGAAAGAAAGAAAGAAAGAAAGAAAAATTAGGAGTAAAAAGAATGAACGAAAAAGAAGAAAGTAAAAAAGAAAGAAAGAAAGAAAGAGAATAAAAGAATCAATAATGAAAGAGTAAAATGAATGAATGAATAAAAATGAAAGTTAAAAGGACGATTGAATGAATTAGATACAATGAAAGAAAGAAAGAAAGAAAGAAAGAATGAATGAACGAATAAAAATGAAAGTAAAAAGAAAGAAAGAGGATGAAATAATTAAAAAGAAGAGTCGAATGAATGAATGAAATTCACAAAAAGAAAGAATGAATGAATGAATGAAAGAAAAGAAAAGAAAGGAAAGAAGAAATGTTAATATAATTGACAAATGAAAATAAATATAAAAACAGGTTGATAACTACATGAAAGAAAAAAGAAAGAAAAAGAAATGAGGAAAGAAAAAAAGAAAGAAAGAAAGAAAGAGGAGTAAAAAAAATTGACGAATAAAAAAAGAATAAAAGAATAAAAGTTAATAACTACATCAAATGAAAAGAAAGAAAGAGAAAGGGAATGAATGGATCAATGAAAGAAAATAAAAAAGAACAAATGAGCGAACGAAAAGAAGAATTAAAAATGAAAAGAATGAATGAATGAATGAAAAAGAAAAAGTGTAAATGATTAAATGAAAATAAAGAAAGAACGAAAGAAAAAAGAAAGAAAATAATTGAGGAATAAGAAAAGAAAAAAAGAATTAAAGTTGATAACTAAGTGAAGTAAAAAAGAAAGAGAAAATGAAATGACAGGATGAATGAAGAAAAAAAGAAAAGAAAAATGAATTAATGAATGAATCGAAGACAGAAATACAGAAAGACAGAAAGAAAGAAACGGAACGGTGCGAATGAATAAATGAAAAGAAAGAAGAAGGAAAAGTTCGAATGAGTAAAAAGAAAGAAAGAAAGAAAGAAAGAAAGAAAGAAAAGGGGATAAAAAAAAGTTTAAGAGAATGAATGAAAAAAAAAAAGAAATCAAAAGAAATTTTAGAACAAAAACTCCCAAAACAAAGAAATAATCGCGCAACAAATAAAAAGTTTTTTTTTGTGGGGGGGGGGGGTTGACAAATCAGAAAAACAGAGAAAAAAATCTGTGGCTAAAAAAAAAGTTCCAACTTAAAAAAAAAAAAAAGTTGGGAGGTCGATATAAAATAAAATAAAAATATCGTTTTAAAAAAACTATAAACAACCCGGGATAGAAAGAAGGAAAAATTCTAAAAAGGAAGAAAAGAAAGTTTGTACACAACGGGTTAATGGGTGGGGGTGGGTGGGTGTTTAGAGGATTGATGGTGCAAGTGTTGAGAGGGGGTAGGGGTGTGGGAGTCCCTCAGAAAGCTGATAGTTACCCAGGCTCACTCTCATTCGTGCACTTAGGCCTATTAAACAAGCAGTCAGTCACCCTCCGTATACGCGTGTAAGGCCTGCGCGCCAGTCAGATATCCACGCACCGGGCCCTACGTTCGTATTCACTTTAATTAAAGCCCCCACAGCAGCCAATGAAAAGGCCGGATATAGCCGAAAAATTGGTACAGCGTTGGTGACGTGTGTTGGAGGCGGCCGACAGGAGGTGTGTACACAGGCACACGGCCAATTTTTTATGAGAGTCACTGTGGGAACGTTGGTCGTAGTTGAGTCTCGGACGTGGCACAGGAAACACTAAGATCCTGCCTCTCTCAAAAAATCAACCCTTACACACAGAAAAAAAAAGCAGTCCACGCACCTACTGCTGGTCGATCGCCGGCTTCCATATTCATTTGTTTATAACCATCATCATCATTATTATTGTTATTGCTGTCTCCCCCCTCTCCTTTCGCGACTTCCAATCCTAAGGTTCGGGGTATGCTTACTTAGCGGTTTGAAGCACGCACACTCCACACGTCACACGCACACGGTCCGGACGCAGGCAGCACACACTCCACTGACACGCGCGTAGACTCAGAAAGTCTCCTGTGTATACACACATACTTCGTATACTAAACTTAGAAAAAAAAACAAGTTGTTATTTTTTTAGCTTGTTTTTATTTTTCTCATCTTTGATAATTTTTTTTTTTTAATTTTTGCGACTTTGAGGAAAAATTCTGCATGCGCAAGCACATGTCATCGTTACTTACTGTGAACGGTCTTCGAGAAGCAACAATTTTTACACACCCAATCAACTTGTGATTATTAAGAATTATTATTATTATTATTATCATTATTATTATTATTACATCCGTTGGGACTATCTCTGCACATTAAGTGACACTAACCTTCTTTTTTTTAAATAACTCCAGGACTTTCCACACTATTCGTGTTGATAAACTAAATAACCAAGTAGTTTTTCAAAACACTCATTTTTGAATTAATCGATGATTTTTTTCCACACTGAACAGAAAATACGATTTATAAATTACGAACATTCAAATTAAGTTAGATTTTTATTATTTATTATTTTTATTTAAAAAAAAAAAAACTTTGACGATAAACAAAATCATAAACTTCGTTGACTCACCTTCCGAAGTCGTCTTTTAAAAAATAAAAGAAGACAAAAAAAATAATAAGTTGCCCGAGGTCGAAAAGAAAGTTTTCGACCCTCCAAAAGGAAAACGAAAAAGACTTTTTTGTTAATTTGTCTACTAAATCCGTCAAGCTGTATTACACAATGAAGAGAAGTTTGAGTGAATCCGAACACGACGATGTGTTTGATGACCGGTTAAAATCAGGGTAAGTACCTTTTATTTATTTTTTTTTTTTCTTCTACCCCACGATTTCTTTCTTCCTTCCTTTCTTCGTTCCTTTCTCTCTCCTTTCACCTTCATTATCAAGTATGAAATACTCTATGTTAATATTTTATATTACATATGTTCGCCATACTTGCTATATGTTTATATTAGGCGTCCCATCGTGATACAATGATTAGCAAGCTTGTCTCACAGATCCCTTACGTCTGAATAGCGAGTTCGATCCTTGCTAAAAAGCTCATACTCGCGATCTTGTGTTACATCTTACATGTGGCGAACGGGTTGGGTAATTTACCTACTGTATATGTCTAACGTAAAAATCCTGATTTTTGTGGAAGATTTGTATATACAATAATTATATATATTGTTTATATATTCTTTACAATATATAGCAATATAGTCTCTCTCTCTCTCTCTCTCTCTCTCTCTCTCTCTCTCTCTCTCTCTCTCTCTCTCTCTCTCTCCATATATATATATATATATATATATATATGCAGATACTCAGATTTATCTTTCTTACCAGTGCTAAAGACCGATGTGTTCGAGCCCAGCTATAGTTTAGTATTTTTGTTTGTGTGTGTGTGTGTGTGTGTCAAAAGAGCAAGGATCTTCCCTATTTGAATGACACATGGCGCAACACAATCTTCCTTCCCTCTCTCACACACAACTCCAACAATTTGATTGCTTCATTTAATGTTCTTTAATTTAAGTTTCTGTTTAGCAAATTGTCGTTTTTTATGTTGTTGTTTTTACAAAAAAACAATAATACACGCATTAGTGTGTGAGCGCACACTCATGTACACGCTCGCACACATACACAAACACACACCCACAAACACGCTCAAACAACGCACACACACTCAAGCACAAGCACACTCACAAAAAACACACCCACCCACAAACACATACACATACAGACACAAAAGAAAGAAAGGAGTCGCGCTTGTGTAGCTGATAAAATTGCAGATTTTCACCTATTCCAGTGGTCGGTGTTCGGACATAGGCAAAATATACTTTAAATGTGATCAAATTGTTCAAACTTTTGGTGAATTACACATTTTAATCCTCTCTGTGTATGCATATATATATATATATGTATACCTGCACACACCTTTTATATTTATACATATCTGTGCATACACACATTTCATATTCATATATATATGCACATGCACTGTCTATATGTGTTTGTGTTTGTGTGTGCGTACCGTACATAGTTATTATTTACTAAGCTTAGCTTAGATGTGGCACAAAGCCAGAGGTCTGGGACACCCAGTGAGAATCGAACTCACTTATAATGGTCTGCTAATCTAGCTAGCCAACCATTTAAGCCACATGAAGTGCCCAGTGTGCGTATATATAATAATAATATTTAACAAACGATTGATTGTTTTTTTTTTTTTTAATATTTTTGTCTCCCTCCCCCCCTCTCGTATATCTGTGGCAATAAAACTGGTATTTACGGAAGTTCATTTTTTAACAGGTACCCGTGGGTGGTGTGGAGTAACATTTTCTTTCTTTTTTTTACGCTACCTCCCCCCCTACCGTTTTTTTTTAATACACATCTTAATTTGTAACCTGTCTCTACTTGTATGAGCGGATGTAGGGGTTGTTTTTTCACGTGTGCCCATCTTGCGGTTGTGTGAATGAGAGAGAGAGAGAGAGAATACCTTAAAATGCATTAGTCTGTGCGCATGTGTACGCACGTGTTTTATGTGTTCCGTTGCATACTAGTCTGTGTGTGGTGTGTGTGTGTGTGTGTGTGTGTGTGTGGCGTATCTTGTGTGCGTGTGTGTGTGCGGCTGTCTCTGTGTCTGTGTGGGCCGGAATCTGTGCAGTTTTTTTTGCAAGATTGGCGGTAGGGGGTGCGAGCGTCAAATCCAGGAAGAGAAAAGTACGACCGGAAGTGGGGACCACTGGTCAATTGTGTCCCTCTAAGGGGCCACACTACACCGGACGTACGGAATGAAAAAATCAAAATAACAACAAAAAACAATCCCCTTTTTAATATTATTTTTTATGTTTTTTATTTTTATTTTTTTTTTTTTTATAGCCGAACAAAATAAAAAGCCACTAATTAAAGCGGGTGGGTGAAAGAAAGAAAGAAAGAAAGAAGAAAGAAAGAAAGAAAGAAAGAAGAAAAGAAAGAAAGAAATAGAGAAAGAATGCGGCTCTTATTGTCAAGGTCGACAATGGGGACATCAGCTATTTTTTTTGTTATGACTGTCCGGGCACTGGTTTATCTATCTGCTCATTCATTCATTCATTAATTTTCCAGAGAAGCAATTACAGAATTACAAAAACAATAGGACGTTATTTGAATAGAATAAATTATGGGGTGAATAGATAGTGAACTTTGAAATATCTCATATACAGGTAAAGAAAAAAATACCTAGAAAATTCGATACAGGCGTGGGGAAAATTTGGTAGGCAAAGAGTTAAAGCGTGCCGGAAAGAGAATTTATTTATTTATTTATTTTTAGAATATTTTGTGAAGGTACAGGAAGATTTGGGTTCGTGCCTTTCCAAAGCAAACTGGATTTAAACGGGATCATCTCGAATTCGTAGTGGGGATTAAAGGGAAATAAAAATAATTCGTTTTTTTTTTTTTTTTTGTTTTATTTTGTTTTTGTTTTTTCGGGGAGCGTGTTGCTACAAATCTAACTATTGGCCCCTTTGTAAGTCTTTTACCATAAGGAAACCATCTATCTATCTATCTATCTATCTATCTATACATATATAAAGGCCAATTGTGTGAATCTGTATGTCCGGAGGAAACTTCGAAGTCATTGGCATGTTATTTTGTTTATCTTTTTATTTTTATTTTTATTTTATTTATTTATTTATTTTTCGCTTTGAAATATAACATTGATTGATTGAATTAATTGCATCATTTATATATACACATATTTCTTCTTAAATTGTAAATCATTGAATGGAATTTTTTACAATATTGTTATATATTTCCGTGGGGATTTTTATGGGGCAACCAGCGAGGATATCACTCGCAATAAATAGTAATGGATCTGCGAGACTAACTTTTAAAAAGATCCCTCCTCTACCCAGGCGACGCCGGGTAGCCACTTCTAGTGATTAAATAAGGGGTGGGAAAACAGGTTACGGCTAGGAAATCGGGGTAGGGGATGTCTCAGGTCAGCCTAGAAAATCAGGCTTCGAAAACAGGTTGTTGTTGTCATTATTATTATTATTATTATTATTATTATTATTATTTACCACTTTATCTATCTATATAGTTATCATTGGGATATTTTTCTCTGGGAATGTTTTCCTTTGGGATGGGGTGGGTGGTTCGAGCACAAATAAAAAAGATAAATAAAGAATCTATCTATCTATCTATCTTGAATACAGAACACACCTCAAACTCAGCCCTTTACTGGGTTTTTCACAAGTAAAAACAGAGAAAGAAAACCTTTTGTTCAAAAATTATCAAATGTGATGAATCGATTGTGTGGAAGACAATAATGATATAATTTCCGATACTTTTTCTTATGTGCAAATGTTTAATTGTGATTTCTTTTTTCTTCTGTTCAGGTCACCATCACAAAGTTGTCAGATCACAGACAGAAAAAAAAGGCGAGGGGTAAGTTGTTTTTGTTTGGCTTTTCAAGTCTTTTCTTGAAAATAGGGCGGACAGATGGCAAACATTCTTTTCATATCTATCTATCTATCACAGTCTTCTCATCTCTCTCTCTCTCTCTCTCTATATATATATATATATATATATATATATATATATATATATATATATATTTATATCTCTCTATTCAAGTATCTTTTTTCATCTCATTCTATCTATCTATATGTCTGTCTATCAATCTATCTACATTTATATGTTAGTGTGTTAATATCTATCTATATTAATCTATTTCTCTATCTATCTTTTTTATATCTATACAGGTATGAACATAACTAGATAGATAGATATAGATATTTGTAAAATAAGTCTGCCGAGTGACTTATTGTCGGTATCAGTCGTTGTATGTAGTTTATCTCTCTCTCTCTCTCTCTCTCTCTATATATATATATATATATATATATATATTATATATATATATATATATATATGAGAGAGAGAGATACTCAGTCACTTCATATCTATCTATCTATCTATCTATCTATCTAGTTCTATTCATGCCTGTATAGATATAAAAAAAAAAAAAAAGATAGATAGATAGATAGATAGATTAATATAGATAGATATTAACACACTAACATATATAGATCTTCATTATCTATTGATTTCAGTCTCTTCATGTCTATCATTTCTTTCATTGTAGTCATTCTCTCCTCCGCCCTTCTTTTCAAAAATTGGTCACCACCCACCGGCAGAATCTATCAGCTGCCGTTATCAAACTCGTCGTCCATTAAACTATCGGATTTCGCAACTTTCCCTTTTCTTTTATTTTTATCGCCTTCTAAAAGCCCCAAAACCCCATTTTTCTTTTTGATCCTTAAAAAAAAAAAAAAGATTCACTCCTGGGTCCTTTGTTCGTAGGAGACCATTTGACTTGCGACACCGACCTGCCTATCATATTAACACCTGACTGCCACGTTCTTTAACAATTGTATACCTTTAATTACCGCACATAAAAAAGGAACAAGTTATTTATTTACTTGCTTAAGCACGGTACAATACCAAATGGCGTAAAAAAAATAAATAAATAAAGAAAGATAGTGTTACGTCAATTCTCCAAGTGAGCGTGCATGCCTAGAAAATCAACCTTTTTATTTACTTTTTTTTTTTACCTTGGATCGAACCCGAAACTAAACAGTCTGAAAAAGATACTGTCACCTTAATTTTCAAAGCGAAGTCATCCATGCTAAAAATATTAGAAGTTAGGATAGCGTAGACACGGCGTTTGGTGACTGTCAGTTTCACGGCTATACGATCATGGAACCTATTATTGGTATTAGATAGAATACTTGCAACCGTATATAATTCTGTAGAGATTATTAGTATTGGATAGAAATACTTGAAACCATTGAAGACAAATAAAATAAAATGAATCTTTCACTCTCTTCTCTTCTATTTCTCCCCCCCTCTCTCTCTCTCTCTCTCTCTCTCTCTCTCTCTATCTATCTATCTATCTATCTATCTTTCTTTCTTGTTCTTTTCTTCTTCTTCTATAATAATCAAACATTTACAAACGAATCAGATTTCGGCATTAAATAACCCATAAGGAGTTGATATGCCGTTAAACAAATAAACCCCACAAAAGTGTCTGGGAACGTGAGGGGAGGGGGATTACGTCTAGCCTTAGAGGGGAGGTAGTAAAGTAAACCTTCCTTTCTTTGGCCCCCAGTTCTTCCTGTCACCATCAAAACGGACAGTCTACCTGGCGGGCCGGATTTTTTTCTTGGTGTGTGTGTGTGTGTGTGTTGTGTATGTGTGTGTGTGTGTGTGTTTTTAAACACCCACCTTAAATAATTTTTTGATCGACCTGTTCCTGCCACTGTCAGTCGTAAGACTTGTGGGTTGCCGTTCACCCCCAACCCCGTCATTGTATCGGGCTGTTAGGAGTGACAACTGTTTAAGTAGGGTGAAGGGAATGTTTTGTTCTTGCCAAAGAAGAAAAAAAAAGGGAAAGGGTTATCGAATCAGAAAGGGGACAAAGAAAAATAACTCAATGGGAAGGAAATCCAATATAACAATAATTTGTCAAATTAAAAAGTGAAAATTTATGTAAAAGATTTAAGGGTAAAAATGAAATGAAAAAAGAAGCGAGGAATATTTAGAAAAAATTTTTTACGAAAGATGTGAGGTAGATAAAGAAACTGGAGAGAGAGAGAGAGAGAGAGAGAGAGAGAGAGGGGGGCCAAGAAATGAAGAGAATAGATAGGTAGGTAGGATTTGCACTTATTCAAATGTGTTTATATAAAGTCGTCGGGGTGGCCTAAAGTCGGTATCAGCCGGACAGCGAGGGAGTCTATCCTTTATTAGCGCTAGACCAAGGAGATTGTTTTTGCGTCTTAAGTGGAGCGCCACACCTACCATCAGCTCCTTACTTTTAAGCACAGATTCCTGTGCAACTCATACGCTGAGTTGGCGAGGCCGGTATCGAACCAAGAACCTTGTAGTTCCTTATATATATGTATATATATATATATATGGCTGAACTTGCACAAAGGTGTCAAAATTAGGGTGACCCAGAAAAAATAGAACCCAAATTATTTATTTATTTTCCCATTAAACTAACCTTAAACCCAAAGCCAAACCCAAAGCCTAACCCCTAACCCTAACCCTAAACCCTAAACCCCCAGTTAATTAACAGTTTTATTAGAAAATTTGTAGGTTCTGTTTTTTTCTGGGTCACCCAAATTTTGACACCTTTGTGCAAGTTCAGCCATATATATATATATATATATATATATATATATATTGTGTGTGTGTGTGTGTGTGTGTGTGTGTGTGTGTGTGTGTGTGTGTGTGTGTGTCTCAATATATTTGCCACTACTACACACATTACTCTACTGTCTTTGTTATCTCGTGTCTATCGAGTAGCCTACTTTTTTCACTCCCTAGTTTACAAAGAAAGAAAGAAAGAAAGAAAGAAAGAAACGAACAGGCATAGATAACAGACCGAGGTAAATGTATATATATATATATATATATATATATATATATATATATATATATATATATATATATATGTTAACATTCTGAGGCAGAGTGGAAGTGTGTACAGTGTACACTCTCCCCCGATCAAATCGTCTCACTCTCCCACGCCACATCGGACACCCACCCCCACCGGCCAATCAGCAGGCACACTTGTGCTCCAACCACCTGAATGCTGGTTTTTTTTTTTACAACTGGCTCCTCGCCTCTACCCGGTTTCCACCCTGCTTCTACCCCCCGGGTGTACATTTAGTTCTTACATTGTTTCTCTCAACCATAAATAGCATAAGAAGTCGAAAACTCCTGAAATAGCCTAACCCTAACGCTAACGCTAAAGCTAAGCCTTATGCTAACCCTTAGGTCTTCTTATTATAACTTATTTTAACTAGTAAACATTAATTTTCATGGGATTTAATTGTTTTAAGTTATGTGCAAAAAATTCTGGTACTAATGCAAAATAGCGCGCAAGAGATAATATCATTAGATTACGTATAAAAGGGGCCGGGTTAGCTCAGTCGGTAGAGCGTTCGGCTAGAAACCGCAAGGTTCTTAGTTCGATACCGACCCTCGCCAACTCAGCGTTATGAGTAGCACAGGGATCTGTGCGGTAAAGTAAGGAGCTGATGGTAGGTGTGGCGCTCCACCTCAGATGCTAAAAATAATCTCCTTGGTCTAGCGCTAGTGAAAAGGGGATAGACTCCCTCGATGATTGGCTGGTACCGACATTAGGCCGCCCCGACGACTTTACTTACGTATAAAAAGCATTTCATTTCATCACATTTCACGGAAATACCCGAAAGCTTAGAGACGCTAGGGTAAGGGTTAGTGTTAGGGTAAAGGATAGGGTTAATAATGTTACCTTATTGTACCCTTTCTAATAAAGAAGTCTGAAGAAAGAAGAAAGGAAAAAAAAACAACATAAATAGTATTAAAAGTTACGGTTTTATTTTTACCTGGGATTGAACTCCGACCTCTGAAACCGGTACGAAATACGAAAGTAAACCAGCCACGAGCCAGCCACGATATTATGATTAATAGTGTCATTTATACACACACGCTTAAGACACGCTTGCTAGCTCTCTCTCTCTCTCTCTCTCTCTCTCTCTCTCTCTCTCTCTCTCTCTCTCTCTCTCTCTCTTAGTCTCTACGTCTTTCTTCTGGCTTCTTTTACTTTTTTCTTTCTTTCTCCCCTGTCAGTTAACACTGTGTTGTTATTTCGTACCTCAGCCCTCCTCCCCCGTTCTATACACACTTCTTTTCAAATTTCTGCTTCACAGGGTCCTTTGTGCTTCGCGACTTTGTCAGGGCGGTGTTTTGTACTAGTGACCTCATTTTTTATTATTATTCAGTATCGCCTGTATAAAAAAAAAAAAAAAAAGTAAAAAAAAGAAAAAGAAATATGTCGTCATGTTAACATTATAATTTTGCAAACAGGTTCACACACGCTGCTTAGAATATAGTCCGACTGTATCCCTTGTAGAGGGAGCAAGACCCCACTCCCTAAAAGGGGGTTTCTTAGGTATAACACTAAACAACATAAGGAGATCTGGGAAAGTGTGGGGTAACCCTTCGTTGCCATTACTTTCATGTCCACTCTGACCCGGACTGGTAGTACTCTTCATCTACGGGTCAAATAATTTGTATTAGATGGGTTGGTTGGATTTTACGGCAGCTTAACCCTTGCTGGGTTATTTTATGCCAAAGACATTTTGTTTTATTCATTCTAGATAGTTAATGAAAAATTTTTATAAATCAATTTTTTTAACCATAATTTTCTTCTATTTAATGCATAGATGGGACCCTAGCAGGTACTACCACTCCGGGTGGACCTGGGAGTAATAACGATGAAGGGGTAATCCACACTCCCCAGAGCTCCAAAATTAGAACTTCACCATTAGATACAGTTTAATGTCATACCCAAGACACTGTTCGTATTTGATAGGAATACTTGATATCATATAACTGTGTGCGATACTTGAAACCATATAACTGTGTGCAAATTATTTGTATTAGATAGGAATACTTGAAACCATATAACTGTGTGCACTGTGTGCAAATTATTTGTATTAGATAGGAATACTTGATATATAATAGAATACTGAAACCATATAACTGTGTGCATACTTGATAACTGTATTAGATAGGAATACTTGAAACCATATAACTGTGTGCAAATTATTTGTATTGATAGGAATACTTGAACCATATAACTGTGGATCCAAAATGTTTATATTCTTTGTTTGTTGTTTTTGCAGGTGATTGAAAAAAGACGTCGTGATCGCATCAATAACAGCTTGTCTGAATTACGCCGTTTGGTTCCAACAGCCTTTGAAAAACAGGTAAGGACATATTTAAAGATTTGTGGAAATTCCACGTATTTTAAACCACTCCCCCATGAATAAAAGTTCAACAAAACTCAGAAAAAATGAATGAAACTTAACATAATTTTCATTATTTTGAATTTTTCGACTGTTGTCCTCATCTTTATTGTGGTATGTGAAAACGCAACGTTTCGGCCGCTGTATCCTCCGGTCTTCTTAGCTGTTCCCTGAAACGTTGTTTTTTTACATCCACATTAAAGATGAGGACAACAGTCCTAAAATCAAAATAATATCCCCATCCAAAAAAAATCAGACAATTAATTTCTATTTTTATATAAAGTGGAAAGGATTTTTTTTAAGAATCACTTGTAAAAAAAAAAAAAAAAAAAAAAATTGTTTTAAGTCTTTAAAACGGAAGAATTCTAAAAATTAAATTAAAATTTGTATCAGTCAAAATAGCGCATTTTTGCCGTTTTTTTCTCTCTCTCTTGAAGATGTGCTCTTTTTAACGTGATCTATTTCATTGGTATAATTAAGAAAATATTTAACGGTATGCAAATTATTCAGGGGGAAAGGTCATGTCACCTGTGTTCCGAAATTATTGATATCATTACTGTTAGAATCAGGGGAGGGCGTTCTGGTTGGGTGATGCTTATATTGGCCTAGCGAAAATTGTTCTGTATATAAGCCTTTGTCATAGACTTTGAATAATGTTGTTTTTCTTTATTTTCTTTTTTTCTCTAGGGTTCAGCCAAACTTGAAAAGGCCGAAATTCTACAAATGACAGTTGATCATCTAAAAGTATTGCATCAAAAAGGTGAGTTCATTTAACTATTGATAACGGTCCATGATGATATTGATACTTCTATCTAGGAAGGAGTGAAAGATTCTAATTAGTATTTCATAGTTATCTCTGTTATCTCGAGAAAAAATAACTGTAACAGAATTCCACAAAAGTATTAATCAGGTGTAAATTGTACTGGAAACTGCTTTATTCTGTTAATCAAAGTATGATTTATTATATTATATATATATATATATATATATATATATATATATATATATAGCAGTTCATGTTTTACTTATTGTTGATATTGCTTTCAGTAGATGAGATATTGTTACCAATGTTAATTTTTTTTCTCTCTAAATCTTTAATCTATCAAAGAGATTAGATCAGTTGGTTGATAACCTGTCGATAGCAGTCCATGTTTTACTTATTACTTTATTTATTTTATTGTAATATATTGCTTTCAGTAGATGAGATATTGCTACCAAGGTTAATTAAATAATTAATTTGTTCTCTCTCTCTCTCTCTCTTTTCTTAGGTCTTAACAGCTATAACTATACTGATCAACATGCTCTGGCCCTTGACTACAGAATTGTCGGATTCCGCGAGTGCGCTACGGAAGTTGCCCGATACCTGGTCACGGTAGAAGGTATGGACATCCAGGAACCACTCCGGCTTCGACTTCTCAGCCATCTTCAGTGCTACTGTGCTCAAAGAGAGGCTGCCGCTGCGGCCAAGACATCCCACTGGTCATCCGTTGCCTCCCACCCGGGTATCAACAACCAATACAGCGGCACTAACCACGTGTCCTCCATGCCAAACATGATCGGCGCTTCAGCCGCGGCCACCCAGCACAGCGGACAGACCGAGCATCACTTGTCAACCATCAGCACCTCACATTCCGGCCTCTCGGCCACAGCCAGCGCAGTCCCGCCGTCCTACAGCGAGCCCCGCGTCAACCAAACGGCAGACAGTTCCATACCGTCGTCCAGTGCCCTCCACAGTCACATGCGATTACCGACCTCGGCTTCAGCGTCGCTTCCACCAGCCACCAAATGACCACATTGAACACATCCGCCCAGATGCCGCAGATCTCGCCATCGATGTTACCGACAATGTCTCAACTCTCACAGTTTCCAGTGTCCCTCAATTCTTCGATGATGTCTCCAAATACACATTCGTACGGTGGCGGTAATGGGGTCGGTCTTAATCAGCACGGATCTTCAGTAAAACC
The DNA here is from genome assembly GCA_023376005.1 of Doryteuthis pealeii. Taxonomy (NCBI): domain Eukaryota; kingdom Metazoa; phylum Mollusca; class Cephalopoda; order Myopsida; family Loliginidae; genus Doryteuthis; species Doryteuthis pealeii. Next base: position 6,148,828 of record CM042164.1, on the reverse strand, counting down.
GTACAGACCTTGGGGAACAGAGCTTGCGTATTGACTATCTTAGGGAATATTTTTTTTTTAAAAAAAGATCATTCAAATTATATAATCTTCTCTCATTCACTTTGTTTGTTTTTTTTTGTTTTTTTTTTAGGATTTTATCCCATTCAAAATTATGTTGACTGAGAGAAATTATTTCAATACAATGCAATATATTTATAGAGTGCTTGACTTGCCTTGTGGGTGAGTTTTTTGTTTTTTTTGTTTTTAGTTTTTTTTTAAAAACATATATCCCACCGGGTCCAGTGATCAGCGTTCGATCCCGGTTAAAATCCAGGATTTTGAATGCCAGTCTTCAAGATAACGCAGACTCTCCTCCATTTTTGGACAATTTGCAGAACACTTTTTTTCCTACGCCTTAATTCTCTCCAGTTTAGCCTTGTGCCAAACTTGATCGAGTTTAGTAAATACAACAGGATCTGGCGGGGGAGGCTAAGATCTTTTTTTTTTTTTTTTTTTTTTTTTTTTTGTATGTATGTATTTCTTACCGGCACTTGTGAGTCTCGGTAAAAAAAACAACAAAAAAAAAAACAACAACCCAAAAACAGGACTTTGCTGATTTTTTTTTTTTTTTTCAATACCGAAAGACGCGCTCTGCTGGGGCTACACAGTCTTCATTCCGACATTTGTGCTTCGTTTGGCCTTGAGCCAGACTCGGTTGAACATTTATAAATAATTTTTTTATACATATATATAAATATTTATGTCTACATTCTGCACACAGCGATGCGTTTCATTTGTATAGATGTGAAAAAAAAAAACTTTTTTGAAATATTTGACAACATTGTTTTGCAAGGTGCTCTCTCTCTCTCTCTCTCTCTCTCTCTCTCTCTCTCTCTCTCTCTCTCTCTCTCTCTCCAGCAACAAATGTGCGAAAAAAAAGTAGTGTGTGTATCTGTTGTCGCTGGTTGATAGATTGATTTTAACGGCATTTACCCCGTCTAGGGTTAATTTATGCCTGGAGATGAGAGAACTGTATTATCCCTTCCCCCATCTCTCTCTCTCTCTCTCTCTCTCTCTCTCTCTCTCTCTCTCTCTCTCTTTGCGTGCTCGTGTAATAACACACTCTTTTTTTATATGTTACAAAGATACGTTTCCTGTATTTGAGGATCGAATTTAATTGCTCTCTTCTTGTACCTCTTTGAAAAGAGAGACGTGAAGATCCCGATTCCCCACTCACCCCTCAAAAAGTTGTAGACGGCGATCAGTGTTATTCGTCGCTGACTACGCAGATTCTGTTGAAAATCGAACACGATTGTCATTTTTATTACTATTTAACACTTCCAGTTGTTCATACTGGCGATCCCACCACCTCCCACCAAGAAAAGTTGGTGTCGGACGCGATTGTAAACGACATTTTTTTTTTTTTTTTTAAGAGTTTTCAAGGATTCCAAAACTTTGCTCGGACAATTTAATCCCTCTTTGATGTAACCCAATTATTATATAACAACGTTCCGGCCGATTTATTCTACAACCTTCCCCCCCCCTCCTACTTTTTTTTTTTACTGGAGCAAAAAGTTCCCTTTGCACCTCGCTTGGTGTAATGGTTAGCTAGTTAATATAGCCGACCGTTAAGTGAGTTCGATTCTCACTGTGTGCCTCATACTTCCGGCCTTTTACTAAACTAAGCCAAACTTAGTAAAGGGCACCTCACTTGGCGCAATGGTTTGCTAGTTAATCGAGCCGACCGTTGTGAGTTCGATTCTCACTGTGTGCCTCATACTTCCGGCCTTTTTCTAAACTAGTTCAAGCTTAGTAAAGGGCACCTCACATGGTGCAATCGTTAGCTAGTTAATCGAGCCGACCGTTGTAAGTGAGTTCGATTCTCACTGTGTGCCTTATACTTCCGGCCTTTTTCTAAACTAGTTCAAGCTTAGTAAAGGGCACCTCACATGGTGCAATGGTTAGCTAGTTAATTTAGCCGACCGTTGTCAGTGAGTTCGATTCTCACTGTGTGCCTCATACTTCCGGCCTTTTTCTAAACTAGTTCAAGCTTAGTAAAGGGCACCTCACATGGTGCAATCGTTAGCTAGTTAATCGAGCCGACCGTTGTAAGTGAGTTCGATTCTCACTGTGTGCCTCATACTTCCGGCCTTTTGCTAACCTAGGCAAAACTTAGTTATTAAGTTCAATTGTTCGTACATTTGAAAAGTTATAAACAACGCAATTTCAAAAAATAATTCAATTTTTTTTTTAATTAAATTATTCTCCAGAAACCACATTTTAAAATACGTCCATTATGTGCCTTGTACTTTCAACCATTCCCCTTTTTTTTTTTTAAACAAATAAATATTTTATTTTTTATCTCTGATTTTTATATTAACGCTGATTTTTTGATGATGTTTATCTAAATGATATATTTGTTAAAAAAAAAAACAAACAAACATTCCTTCCAATTTCATTATAATTATCATCATTCCAGTGCGTGTCCAGACCCCCTGAACTCAGTTTTATATTGCTTTTATTGGTATCACAATTTTTCAGCTTCTTTGAGTGTACAATCTGTAAGGAAAGTGTTCCATTTTTCCAGAATAGAAATGGTGATAGACATACTGACTGGTCCAGGTCATTCCAAGCAACGCAAGCCACTCAAGCGATTCATTTTTTTTTTTTTAAGGGTAGGGTCGTTTACAACGAGATCATCCAAAACTATGCCTGCCATTGAGTGTGTAAAACGAATAATGCCAATTTTTTTTCTCCAAAAAACCTGATTGACAGGTATCAAACTACCGCCTGTGTTTATTCTGAGCAAGAATTACCGTCCAGTTCAATTTGGCCTTTGTCGTAAACTTTAAACTAATTCTTTAAACAATATTCCAGTTCTACCAATTTGTCTATAATCAGAAAGTCTTGGAATATTCCACTAGTTGATTTCTTCCATAAACAACATCTTCAAAAGCGTCCCACCGGCATGGCAAAAAAAAAAAAAAGATCTTCCATTAAATATTACAATTCCATTTCTTTTAAAACTAAGATAAAAACAATGATATATATAATCTTGCAAAAATAAATGGAATATATATATATATATATATATATATATATATATATATGGATGAAATTTATTATATGCTGACACGTGTTTCGACCGGAATTTGCTTACACATACAGTATTCTATATAAAATTATTCTGAATATAGAATAAAATAATAATGATAGAAAAACATACGTAAATAGAATAATAATGTGTAAGTAAATTCCGGTCGAAACCCGTGTTTCATCCATCCATATACACACACACGTATCATTGACAGGTTAATTTCGCAGGAATTTCTCCGTGCTGTACCGTGGCCGAAACAGTATAATTTCTGACTGTCCTGCTGAAGTCCCGGTTTCGATTTCTGTCGCTGATGAGACTTAATAAAGTTGAAAGTCTGTACGATATTCTACACACCGAGTAATTCTTTGCGAAATTCACTTGTCATTATTATCTTCTATAATTATCGAATTTATGCTATATGCGCATTGTAATTGCCTTCAAGCAAAAATATAAATATTAATATAATATATATATATATATATATATATATATATATATATATATATACACGTTTTTAAGTGTGTATAGTTTTCTGAGAAATATAAGCATGAAGCTATGCCTTCCATAATATTTTTAATTTATATGAAAAAATATATATTTAATTTTTATATCTATAAGTTCATGTCGTTTATATCTCCAAGCAACGTAGTTAACATCATGAGAACACACTTTTAAAAGATGAAAATGCTTTCCATAATTTTCTACTGGTTCATGGCGTGTACATACTTCTGTATTTTTTCAATTTGTCAAAACAAAAAAAAAAAAAAACTAGATATTTTTATAATAAAAATTTTAATACATTTTCAAACAGTGTTTTTTATATTTTTATTTTTTATTTTTTAATTTTTTTAATATTTTGTTCCAGCACCTATGTTGTTAGCATCCTTCCATATGCGAAAGACGACAGAGTAGTGTCTAAAAGTTGTTTTTTTTTTCACTACATAGCCTGGGCGGGTTGATATGGAGGATGTGCTGTTGCCCCAGCAGCAGGTATAGAGGATGTCCTTCGGGACGACGCTGTCTCAGTAGAGAACACAAGCTGGGAAGTTGAGCTCTCACTAGAACTGCTGTGTTAGTGATCGTGTCCGTTCAGGTGATGCCCAGTATATGCCTAAGGCAGCGAAGGTAGAAGCTATTTGGCTGCTGCTCTTGGTGGGAGTACAGGGTCCAAGTTTCACTTCCATACATGAGGGTGCTGATAACACATGCCCTATACACTTGTACCTTTGTATGGATAGTGAGCCTGCTGTTGTCCCACATTCTCAACACTGCCTCTGTGGCCCAAAGGAAAGGTAAGGAACCAATGCAGTTTGGCAACGGCAGTGTCGCAGGAGTTGCTGTGTAATGCTGAAGTTCAGCATTACTCCATCTTAGGGACTCCGGTTCCGGATTTGTTTTAGGGGTTTACTCCACTAGCTTTCCTCGGGATCATATAAAGCCGTTCGGCAGCGATGATGGTAATTTATGAGGAAGTGCGTCCCGGTCTCCTGCCTCAAGAGTTGCTGCCCGGTGACTATTAAAATAACGACCCAGCTCAGTCTATTCAAAACTATCCATCTATCTATCTATCACAATTTGTTCATATTTATCTATATTACTTTAAATACTAAGATTTTATAATTCAAATTATATATAATTATATATATAATTTGAATTATAATATAAATCATAATTTGAATTATATATATTTGAAATTAGTATTTATATTTTGAAATTAGTCATTTTGAAATTGAACTTTCAAATTATATAATTGCAATTATAATTAAAATTATAATTTCAAATATGAATACTAATTTCAAAGTTTCTTGTTAAAAGAGTAGCATCACTTTCCTGGAGACTCGCTGGAGAACCCAAGTAAGGGATTCTTTAACCTGGAAAGGAGATGGGTACTGCCCGAAAGATAAAGCAGTCAAATAAAGGTTTATTCCCTAGTGATACCAAGAATAAGATTGCAACACCTCTGTTAACAAAAAATGAAATTGTTTGAATGATTTTAAGGAACTAGTAAACGTATGCGCTCCCCGAGTGCCAGTATTAAGTTCTAATATAATAAGATATTATATCAAATTAGAAAGACTAACGAAACTAAATAAGAACGAATATAAAAAGTATTATACTTATTTTCATATTATTTTAATTGCTTATTGGGTAATTTATGAGGAAGTGCGTCCCGGTCTCCTGTCTCAAAAATTGCAACCCGGTGACTATTAAAATAACGACCCAGCTCAGTCTATTCAAAACTATCCATCTATCTATCTATCTATCTATCTCAATTTGTTCATATTTATCTATATTACTTTGAATACTAAGATTTTTTTTTTATTCATGTTTGTTTAATGTCCTGTTTTTAGTTTAAATAAACAAGAATTACGACAAAAAAAGAAGCGACCCCCCCCCCAAATACATTTACTTGTCGAAAATATCTATCTATCTCCATTTGTTCGTATCTATCTATATCATTTTGTTTGTTTATCTATCTATCTATCTCAGTCTATTCCAAACTATATATCCATCTTCATATCTAAACAAGAATTACGACAAATTACGATAAAATTAACAAGAATTACGACGAACTGGGGTTGTTATTTTAATAGTCACCGGGTAGCGGTTTTTGAGGCGGGAGGCTGGGACGCACTTCCTCATAAATTACCGCGATGATTTTGTTACAAACTCTTCCTTGTCGTAGATGTATTGACGCCCAGGGCCAGGGAGTCGCATATAACCAATTTGGGTTTGGTGTGTGTAGTACGGGTGCCAACCCTACCATCTGGCTTAGCACCTAATATGATTGTCCAAACTCTATTGCCTTTATGGCAAGCCCCCCTCCAACCTTTTTTATCATATATGTGCTAGAAGGCGGTGGCTAAGGGTTTTAATGTCCTGGGTATGACGTTAAACTCAATCTGATGATGAAGTTCCAGTTCTAGATCTCTGGGGAATGTGGAGTAAGCGTTCATCACCATTAATCCCAGGTCCACTCTGACCCGGAGTGGAAGTACGTGTTAGGGTCCCATTTATGGGTTAAATATAAAAATGAGTTTTAAAATGTTTTTTTAAAAATTGTCTTTGAAAGTTGAATAGCCAACAAAAATGAATTAAATCAACCCTTCATCACTATTACTCCCGGGTCCACTCTGACCTGGAGTGGTAGTACCTGTTAGGGTACCATCTATTGGTTAGATAGAAGAAAAAAATTAATCTTAAAAAATTTGAATACCCAACAAGAATGAATGAAACAAAAACGTCTCTGGCATGAAATAACCCAAACAGAACTGGAACTTCACCATTAAATCCCATGTATCCAAGGTAAGAGCCGAAAGAGAAGTGTTGCATGTCATGGACTACTCAGACACCAGGATTCCATCCTTAAGCATCATGGGTCGCCACCCACGGCCAACTGGTGGCCTTACTGGGGGAAGGGAAATCGATAATTATGAACTTTTCTTTAGTAAATTAGGGTGTCCCAGAAAAAACAGAACCCACAAATTTTGTAATAAAACTTAATTTTAACTAGGGGGCTTAGGGTTGGGGTTAGGGTTAGGGTTGGGGTTGGCGTTTAGGGTTTAGGGTTAGTTTAATAGGAAAATAGATAAATAATTTGGGTTCTGTTTTGTCCCAGAAAAAACAGAACCCAAATTATACAGTGTGACCCAGAAAAAACAGAACCCAAATTATACATTTATTTTCCCATTAAACTAACCCTAAACTCCAACCCTAACCCTAACCCCTAATTTATTTGTTTAATGGGAAAATTAACAGTTTTATTACAAAATTTGTGGGTTCTGTTTTTTCCAGGACATCCTAATTTACTAAACAAAAGTTCATAAATTAAATTTTGATATCCGAATCACTTACAGCCCTGTTGGTGGGGTTTCAGAATACCAAAGAGGTATGCATTTGATGGTCACCCAGTGAGGATAACTCGACAATCAACTTCCCCAAAATTCAATTTTGATATCCAAATCACTTACAGCCCTGTTGGTGGGGCTTAGAATACGTTGACTGTATCACGTGCTGAGGGGTAAGATCCCTACCCAAAAGGGGTATTTTGCGATTGATACTAAACTGCTTTTAATGGTGCGTTCCAGTTCTGGAGATATGGGTAATGTGGACTACACCTTCGTTACCATTATTTCCAGGTCTACTCCGACCAGAGTAGCAGAACCTGTTAGAGTTCTCCTTATGCGTCAAATAGGTATGTCTTGAAATTATTCTTATTAAATAGGAATACTTCATGCCTTGTATATATATTTCTATTAATAATAGGGATTTGGTCTCTATTAGTCTGTAACAGAAACTATGTCACTGCTTATGTCACAATTACCAAAATGGTCAACAGATAGAATAAAGAACAATTCTATTGATAATGGAGATTAAGTCTATTTGTCTGTAACAAAAACTATGTCACTGCTTACATCACATTACCCAAAATCGTCATAACATAGAATAAATACACTGAAAATTTGAGCATGCAAACTTAGACGATCCTCATTGGTTTTTTTTTAACCAAGTTTTAATAAATTTCTTTCTCTAGTCTAAACCTTATCTATTAAAAATAGTTTGACTTGTTTTTATTTTGTTTTTAGGGGGTAGTTTGTCTTTAGTTTTGTTTTTATTTTGTTTGGGTTTTTATTTGGGGGGGGGGGTCATATCTTTAATTTTCCCCCCAGAAACGTTCTTTAGACAGACTTTAGTCTCTGAAAATTAATCTTTAAAAATAGATTATTCCCGAACTCCAAAGATACTTATAGTAAATATCATTGTCCAATGCATTTTCATAGTAAATATCAGTGTCCAATGCATTTTCATAGTAAAAAATCATTGCCCAATGCATTTTCATAGTAAAAATCATTGCCCAGTGCATTTTCATAGTAAAAATCATTGCCCAATGCATTTTCATAGTAAAAAATCATTGTCCAATGCATTTTCATAGTAAAAAAAAATCAGTGTCCAATGCATTTTCATAAAAATACTGTCCAGTGCATTTTTATTGTTTTAATATCTATTTGCATTTAAGATGGTCTGATTTCAATTGGATAGTGCTGTCAAATATTTTCAAGGTACCCCCCCCCCCTACAAAAAAAAACCCACACCGGTTATCAGGGTTTCGGAAAAAGATCCATGTTTTTTGCCTACCATATTTGCCCGGTATTACATATTCATGTATTATTTGTTTTATTCTAATATATATTTAAAGTTATCAGAACTAAGTTTACATTTCAAATTCTTTTATTTTTTTTACTCTTAATAAATTTGATTTCACTTACTTATGGTACAAAATCTCTGACATTGAATGTTTAACTCCCGGTAATCAAAATCAATTCTTACACTGCCGGGAGGGGGGAGGGTTTGCTAGTATACATGAAAGAAATCAAGATCTCACCACTTTTTGGGTTGTTCTCATAATTAAAAGTTTTACATATCAACTAAGATATAATCTTGAAAAAAGTATTATCTGCGTTATTCGGACTATTGTCCCCCATCTTCATTGTTATTTGTACAACGTTTCGGCCGATATGCCTCCGGCTTTCTTCAGGTATTTCTTCTCGGATTCGGGAACCTTCTTTTCGAACTTGGGAACTTTCTTGTCGTAACTTTCCTAACTCATGAAGGGGAACATTTGTGCCAAATTTCAGGTAATTTGGTGTCGGTTGGTGTAACGCCCTGGTGAATTGATATGGAATGACCCCTTTTCCAATGGGAACTCATTGTCATCTCTTCATATTTGTCTCCAACTTTCTTTGAGATCTTGCAGGAGCAATCCCCAGGTGTAGTTGTTAATGTGCTGGATGATTTTTAGACACTTTTTTTTTTAGTTATATCATGTTGAAGTTATTACTTCAGTAGCATTTTTTTTTAATTATAAAACTATAAACAAGACACGTTTTTATATTAAAGACACTTTTTAAAAAATTTATATCATGTTTTTGTTAATTCAATTCCAGTTCTTTTTTGATTATAAAACTTTTAACATTAGACACGTTTTTATATTAAAGACACTTTTTTTTTTACTTATTTCATGTTGTTTTTGTTAATAGCAGTTCTTTTTGATTATAAAACTTTTAACATTAGACACGTTTTTATATTAAAGACACTTTTTTTTTACTTATTTCATGTTGTTTTTGTTAATTCAATAGCAGTTCTTTTTTAATTATAAAACTTTTTGTTAAGTTTCTGACTGCCATCCTTGGCCAGTTGAAAAGGACTTAAGGTAAGTAAGTCCTGAGCTATAGAATCCTTTGGTAAGTGAATAAGTCCTGAGTTATGGAATCCTACGTAGTCTCAAAGGTCCAGTGATATAATCCTAGGTTCCGTCGTCCACGAATGTTCAAGTAGTTATGCGTAGGTATGACCAGAACAGCCAGTATAAATAACAATATCAGCAGCAGAGTACTGCCAGTGATTGGCCAAGAATATGGTCACATGATTATCGCCGAGTCTATAAATAAGAGTGGGCATTTAACACACGCCTTATATCAAAAAATCTCAACACTTTTAACATTAGACACGTTTAACACGGAAATAGTTAAAGCTATAAAAAGTATATTATAAGGTTATAATAATAACTGCTAACCCAACCCCTAACAAAATCTTTTTTTAAATAAATACTTTTTAATTTTAAACTAATATTGTTATTGTTGTTTTTGTTTGTTTTGTTTTTGTTTTAATTATAAAACTTTAAACGAAAGACACGTTTTATATTAAAAATAGTTTTATTTAATCAAGAGAAATACACATATGTTTATTTAAATAAAAATTGTTTTACAAAGTATTTTTTAGGTTCATTCAAATAAAAGGATGTTGTTCAGAAATGGTATTACACTATTTATAAAATTTATTTTTCATGTGTCTCTATGTGGATTCCTATCTGAAATAATATTGTTAATTGTTGGTTGAAAATTATTTTTTAACATATACTAACAACATGAAATAACTCATTTTTTTTTATTAACTATCCATAGAGGCATATCAACATCGGTGGGTCATTTAATGCTGATAAAGTTTTGAAATAAATTCATTCTTAATGGATAATCAAATGTTTTACTATTTAACCCATAGATGGGACCCTAACAGGTACTACCACTCCAGATCAGAGTGGACCAGAGTGCAATAGTGATGAAGGGGTGCTCCACATTCCCCAGACCTGGAACCTCACCATCAGATAAAGTTTAACGTCATTCCCAGGACATGAAGACCCTCAGCCACTGCCTTCTAGCAGCCATATGATAAAAAGGGTTGGGGCTTGCCATAAGGACAATAGGGTTGGACAATCATGTTGGTGCTAGGGCTTGACGTGACAAGCCGATTGATCGGAGGGGGCCTCTCCAATCGCCCGTCTCGTCCAAGAAAGGGCCAAAGTGGAGTCTTGCAAGTCATGGATTGCTCAACTACCTGGGTTCTATCCTTAAGCATCACAGTTTGCCACCCATGGCCAACAGATGGCCCAATTGGGAGGAGTCTTACCCCTCTGCAGAGGTGGATTCTAAAGCCTTGGCTGACAGGGCAGGGTTGGCACGTAATGACCTCAGCTTAACCTCTCGAAAAGCCCACCAACAAAATCTCGTTGATTGACTTAAATAAGAATGCATAGGCACCCAGCCCGAAACAAGAAATAGAAGCAACCCACAGAATCAGCCCTTAGGAAATGGCCGGCAAATTAGCAGCAGGAGCAAGTAGACAGAGAAAACAAGTAAGAGCCCTCATCATCATCATCACTACCTCATCATCTCTCTCACCATTATATACCCAACGTAAAAGAGTATGTAACATAAATATGATCTTGGGATGCTACAATGGGAGACAAAATTTGACCAATACATGAATATAGTTATTAGCTGAGATGTGTGAAAAGTCTGGAATAATGTATAGACTTCATCTCAGAAAATCACTTCAAGATAATTTGTTGTTTACTATGACTTTTAAAGAAGCTTTTCTAGGATTCACCTTTGCTGATTTAATCAGCAAAATTGGATTGTACATTAGGGTAGGTTGATTTTTCACTTTTTTAAATAAAAATATCTAATTCTCTCAAACAGTGAAAGTTGGGTGTTGGTTTTATGAATACTGATACCAAAAACTAGATCTCTTACTTTACACCATTGTTTGAGGAAATAGCATCAAATATCGTCAGTTAAAATGCACTAAAAGATCCTCGTTTTTGCAACATTTGGCCCAGAAATTGGTTATAAAATGTATCAATTTCAATATTTAGAACTGAAAATATTGAGATTTTAAATGAAATTAATAAAATTTCATTAGAATTCAAATTGAAAATTGTTAAGCTTTTAAGGGCCATTCTGGGACCTTATAGCAGAAGCGCTTATCTGGTGGAATCCTTGATAAAGAGTTCGTCCACAATGTGAATCCTTTGGTTACTAAAGTGTCCTCAGTTACTGGTAATCATATATATATATTTACCAACCCCTCCACACGAGCAGGATGTGACACAAGGTCAATTTCTTAAGTGGAGTTCAACAGGTTTGAATTCAGAGTTTTCCTTCTCCTAGACCAGTTGCCTAACCAAGGTTAAAGAGCCCAGTCTGCCCTACTATTTACCCATAGCTGGAGGGAGAGTAGGATTCATACCTTTCCCAAGGGTATTAGCGTTAAGTGAAATGTAATTACCACGTCCAGGATTTGAACTCGGGGCGACGAGCCCATTTCCCATGACTTTGACCACACCACACGCTTCTTACTGGTAATCATATAAGTGCTTTGTTAGTATTGGTAAAGATCCCGGCAATCCTATGTGCACCCGTCGTCAAAGAGAGCAGTTTTAATTATGACCAATGTGGGGGGGTTTAAGTATCTTATCAGGCCAGTAGTACTGCCAGTGATTGGTTAGAAGAGTCAATCACGTGACCATGGCCAGTCTATAAGTATAAGCGGGAATTTAGCACACACCTTATATCTAGAAAAATTCAACAAAAATATTCCCCCATCATAACCGACACCTCTGATATGTTGCCTTACTCCTCATTAATTAAGTTTTAACAGTGATAACATTTTAAAAGATTGAAATCTATTTCCTCAAACGAAGGCAAAGTTTTGAAGAAAAATATTTTGTCAGGGAATTCTTTGTTCATTTGAAACTTTCACCACATGGAAGGTGTTACACTTCTAAAATCAACCTGCCCTAATGTAGGTACCCACAGATACACAAATAAAAAATAAAAAAGAATAAACAACGCCAATAGAAAAAACAAATATATATATAATTCCACAAAAACTATTTGACAAAGAAGAATTTCTAAAGAGAGTTTTTTTTTCAAGACGACGAAGATGAAGATGAAGGATTGCGTCGTAATCCAATTAGTGTGGCATCGGCTTCCAGTAAGGTGACGTGTTTTGCTGATCCGAGGAATGCTGCGGACATTTCCAAATCTTGGAGAAGTACTTTGACTTGTCTGCCTCGACGATACTCACTGAAAAAAAAAAAAAAAAAAAAAAAAAAAAAAAATGAAAGTAAAGATTTCGTAAGATAAATACAAACACAAAAAAAAAAGAAATGTTGTTAGTTTCACTGAAATAAGTAAAAAAAATTTTTTTTTTTTTTTGTAGTTGTTTGGTTGTATTTTACAGCATGTCAACCTTTGTCGGGTTATTTTATGCCGAAGTCGTTTGTTTTGTTCATTCTTCTTGTTAGGATTTCAAGATAAACATTTTTGGTTTGGTTTGTTTTACGGCATATCAACCTCAGTGGGTCATTTAATGCCGATAAAGTTTTGAAATAAATCAATTCTTAATGGATAATACAATTTTTTTATAAATACATTTTTCTATTTAACCCATAGATGGGACCCTAACAGGTACTACCACTCCAGGTCAGAATTATGAATTTGGTTTGCTTTGGTTTGTTTTGTTTTACGGCATATCAACCTCAGTGGCTCATTTAATGCCGATAAAGTTTTGAAATAAATCAATTCTTAATGGATAATACAATTTTTTTTATAAATACATTTTTCTATTTAACCCATAGATGGGATAAACATTTTTAATTTTTTATATTTCAGTTAACCATAGAATGCTGTTCTATGCATTGATATGGATTGATAAACAGTTATATAGACTCCTATATTAACTCTGATAAAACAGAGTTTATGGGTTTTAAACAATGCCACATTAAATGGCAAGGCTCTGAAATTGAAAAAAAAACAGTCCATATACCTTGTAGCAATCTCTCAGCTACAGAAAGCAATGCACAGGAAAGGCACGAACTGCTATTAACAAGATATTGATCATAAGGAAATCTGATCTCTCTGATAAAATATAATTCTTCAAAGATGTAGCCATATCAGTAGTACTGTATGGCTGCACCATTGAAACTTTAAAACAGCTGTTATACGGGCACTTACCTCCTGTCATACAATCCATCCAAATTTTTTTTAAAATCATTTTTAAACATATTTTTTAATCTATTTAACCCATAGATGGTATTACATAATTCATGGATAGTCAATGAATTATGTACATACTGTAGTTAGAATATTTCTGAATCAGAGTTCATTAGATTAAAAAATAACGAAGTTTCAGTGGAAAATTACGTCAACAGTTATTGAGGGGTAGTGAAATTCCACTTGACCTTCTGAGAACGTGCCATTAGAGGTGCGAGAGATTTTTTAGTTTAGTTTTTAGTTGCGAACAGGCACCCCAGGAGAGAGGATGTCTCTCAGAGTCTCATCTCACCACTGCAGTTTTGTGGGCTGGGTTGTTTTAAAGAACGGACTTAAAGAAAAACAACAAGTCTTGCATTATTGATTAATCAAAAACAAGAGCTGACCAGCCCAACAACAAGAAATAGAATCAACCCACAGAGAAAATGGCTAACGAAATAGAAGAGTTAACAAGTAAGAGTCCCTCATCGCATCTCTCATACTCTGTCGTTCTCTCTCTCGCATTATATACACCCGAGTAATGGGACCCTAACAGGTACTAGCACTCTGGGTCAGAGTGGTCCTAGGAGTAATGGAGATGAATGGGGTACTCCAGACTCCCTAAAGCCCCAGAATTAGAACTTCACCACTAGATGCAGTGGAAAGAACAGTCAACAGAATTTTGCAGGGCAGGGATACATGCTCTCAATCGAAAGTGGAACATGACTGTGGAGAAGTAGGGATGTGATCTACAGAGGACCAGCTTCATTTTGCTTTATGATACATGTTCCTGTGTTGGTAATTATACCTGTACTAAACAAAATGCCATTACTTTTTGACTCACCCTTATATATATATATATATATATATATATATATATATATATATATACACACTTCTTTGTTGGTATATCTGATGAGTCTAATTTACAGTATATATATATGGGGGGTCTATAATATATATATATATATATATATATATATATATATATATATATACTAGCAAATATATGCACCCTCCGGGCGCAAGTATTTAAGTTTTAATATAATAAAATATCATGTTAAATTAGAAAGGCTAATGAAACTGAATAAGAATTCAGATACAAATATTTGGAACAGAGGGGGTATGATTGAAAAATAGAACAGCTTTGAAACTAACTCTTCTATCATTTTCCCTTACTCCCGTCTTTCATTGGTAAATTTTCCTAATTTAACTATTTAGTTAAAATAGGAAGTAAAGAATAATATTACAGTTATTTCTTCTTGTTAATGGATTTCTTTTAAGATTTATCCCCGAGATTTTTGCTCATATTCATTAATATAAAACCAAACAATTAGAAATCAATAATACTAAGCACATATTTATTAAAATCAAATTTTTAAGATCAATATGCAAATTAGCCTTCCCATTCACACTGTAAACCGCTATTTTGTTGTATATATAAATACAATTGCATGTTATGCGTATGTAGATATGGTCAACAGTCTTAATGATGTAAAACAATTTTATTAATAATTGAGGTTTAAATAAAAATAAAATCATGGAGAATGTGATGTTTATAAAAAGGGAATTGTGACTTGAATAGTAATATAGTTTCGGTTACAGACATACAAACCCACAATCTCCATTATAATAAGATATATAAAAATTAAAGTCGTCGGGGCGGCCTAATGTCGGTATCAGCTAGTCAGCAAGGGAGTCTATCCCCTTTTCAATAGTGCTAGACCAAGGAGATTGTTTTGGCGTCTGAGGTAGAGCGCCACACCTACCATCAGCTCCTTACTTTACCGCACAGATCCCTGTGCTAATCATACGCTGAGTTGGCGAGGGCCGGTATCAAACTCGGGACCTTGTGGTTTCTAGCCGATCGCTCTACCGACTGAGCTAACCCGGCCCCACATATATATATACATATATATATATATATATTTGGGGAATTTAGTGTGAAGCAAGAGTAATGTATGAATTAAATAAGAAACTGATTTGGATGATATGTGCTAGGTTCCATCTCATCCAATATTTCGAGCGAATGACCTCCCGTTTATAAGGAGTTTCTTTTTTAGACTGGTTGACTGCTGTGGTAATTATATATAGCAGAAAGGTATAGATAGATAACTTAAGTTTCACCAAAAAGGATCATCAGGTTTGTATTGTATTCGATTATATTGAATCAAGAAATTGATAAATTTTTTATTAATTCATTACAGTTAACCCTGATGATCCTTTTTTTTGGTGAAACTTAAGTAGTCTATCTAAACCATTCTCTGTGTGTGTATGTATGAATGTATGTATGTATGTAACTAAGAAAAATGGAAGTGAATCCGACAATTATGTTGAAAGATAAATCGAAAGAAAATGTTTTATAGATAAAAATTGTTTATTGAAATGCCAACACGGGTTTCGACCAATTTACTTTTTTTAAATACAAAATAAAATAAAATAATAAGAGAAACATAAAATTCAAGTATCCAAAAGATATTTTGATATTTTGCATACTTAAATTTTTATGTTTCTCTATAATTATTTTTATTTTATATTTAAAATAATACTAAATAGGATACAATGTATACAAGGACAAACTCTTGGTCGAAACATGTGTTGGCATTTTAATAAATAATTTTTATCCATCAACATTTTCTTTCCATTTATCTTTCAACATATATGTGTGTGTGTGTGTGTGTGATGAATGTTAAGAAAGTTTTTGGTTGTATTGGAAGCATGGAAAAGTATTAATAAGGAATTATAAACAACATTCAAAGTGATGATTATTATGTTATTCTTAAACTTATTCTAATTCTGATATTTTAGACAAACCCCTTCCTTTTGTCAAAGAGTTTTGTAGGATTCTACAAAAATGGTTCCCAACAACCATCACATATATCTATAAAAATTAATAATAATGTATTTTGCTATATTTATAAATAAAGAGTGCTCAATATCAGTGATAGAACTTGTATATCACCTCATGTGGTGTAATGGTCAGCTAGCTAGATAGGCAGATCATTATTACTGGTGAGTTTGAAACTCACTGGGTGCCCCATACTTTCGCATTATCTATGTTACCAAGAACCGTTGACTTTGTCTACTACACTACCCTAACTTATTATTAATGCACACACACTAGTACACATGTGTGTGTGTGGGGGGGGGCATTATACCAGAAGTTAGGATGTGTGTGTGTGTGTGTGTGTATTATACCAGAAGTTAGGATATATATATATATATATATATATCCTAACTTCTGGTACAATACATACACACACACACACATATATATATCCTAACTTCTGATATAATATACACACACACACACATATATATATATCCTAACTTCTGGTATAAGACACACATATATATACCAACTTCTGGTACAATACACAAACAGATTGTACCAGAAGTTAGGATATATATATATATCTGTGTGTGTGTGTATGGTACCAGAAGTTAGGATATATATATATATATGTGTGTGTGTGTGTGTGTATTATACCAGAAGTGAGGATATATATACGTTTGTGTGTATGTATTATACCAGAAGTGAGGATATATATATATATATATATATAATATATATATATATATATGTGTGTGTGTGTGTGTGTGTGTATTATATATATATGTGTCTGTGTGTGTGTGTGTGTGTATTATACCAGAAGTTAGGATATATATATATATATGAGTGTGTGAGTGTGTATTATACCAGAAGTTAGGATATATATATATATATATGTGTGTGTGTGTGTATTATACCAGAAGTTAGGATATATATATATATATATATGTGTGTGTGTGTGTATTATACCAGAAGTTAGGATATATATATATATATGTGTGTGTGTGTGTGTGTGTATTATACAGAATTAGGATATGTGTGTGTGTGAGAGTATTATATAAAAATAAGTTAGGGTATGGGTGTGTATGAATGATATAAAAATGTTAGGGTATATATATGTGTGTGAATTATATAAAGATAAATTAGGGTATGCGCGAGCGTGTGTGTGCATTATACAATAAGTTAGGGTGCATATGTGTGTGTATTATAATACAATAATTTATCATGTGTGTGAGTGTACTATTATACAATAAGTTATGATGTGTGTGTGTATTATTACACAATAAGTTATGATGTGTGTGTGTGTGTGTATTATTATACAATAAGTTATGATGTGTGTGTGTGTGTGTTATTACACAATAAGTTATGATGTGTGTGTGTATTATTATACAATAAGTTATGATGTGCGTGTGTATTATTATACAATAATTATGATGTGCGTGGTGTTATTATACAATAAGTTATGATGTGTGTGTGTATTATTATACAATAAGTTATGATGTGTGTGTATTATATACAATAAGTTATGATGTGTGTGTGTATTATTATACAATAAGTTATGATGTGTGTGTGTATTATTATACAATAAGTTATGATGTGTGTGTGTATTATTATACAATAAGTTATGATGTGTGTGTATGTATTATATATAAAAATAATTTAGGGTACATGTGTGTAAGTTGGGGTATACACGTGTGTGTGTGTATTATACAATAAGTTAGGGTATGTGTGTGTGTGTGTTATAGAATAAGTTAGGGCATATATGTATGGGGGTGTATTATATAAAAAATAAGTTAGGGTATACATGTGTATGTATTATATAATAAGTTAGGATAGCGTAGACATGGTCAACGGCACTTGGAATACTATATATATAATAAAACACACATTATATATATATATATATATATATATATATATATATATATATACACTATAGATTTACTTACTGTGGTTTTAATTGTGGTGTTTTGCAGACACAGTGAAATTTTCCTCCAAAATCAATGTAAAGGTCGTCTCCATGAACTTCAAAAATTCTTCCTACTACCACGCGACCCGCGGGATTTCCCAACTGAAAAAGTTTAGATTTTCTTAACATGTTTGCAAATGAAGTGGCCTCTTGTTCCGTGGTGGCCAGAGTGGTTGTCGTGGTCAATGTTTCTTGTGAAATGTCATCATCTAATTGTTTGTCTTCCCAAAGTTCGACTGCCCGAACGAATTTACTGAGGGTCGATTCCTTCTTTCTCTCCTCCTCGATCGCGGGTTTTGAAGAAGGGACGTCCGGCATTTCGTTATCGTTGTCCGTCGTGCCCGCATCTACATTAGGGACGGTCTTGGCAGTGGCCGAATCGGACGAAAATCTCCATCCAAGCAACCGTGGAAGGCTGAAAACTGTTTTTGTTCTTCCTCGGAGGCACGCACGCGACAGACCACTCATAACGGCGGCCATCTTGGGTAACTCTCCTGTCTACGGATGCAGCTAAGTGATACAATATTTATGACCTTACTTCTTGCTGCTATTTTTAATGAGCTTTGCCTTTTCGTCTGGCACACAGGCCTCTCGCGTTCGGGTTGCTTCTAGTGGCTGCTTGTTATGAAATAATCTCCCACTGAAGTACTGAGCAGGCTTACACGTGTTTAACTTCATTGATCTTGTCGGGGAAAGGGTTAACCGGTGCTTTCAGATCAACTTGACCTAAATGACCTTAAATTCTTGTACATTAAAATAGTTTGGTGTTGTTGTTTGAAATAAACAATTCAAAATGGAAAGACGTTGATTTTTGGAGGACGCTTAAGAAAAGCGCTTTTGACGTAACGGTTATGGTCGTAGGAAATGGACACGTCGGCCCGAGTTTAAATCCTGAACGAGGCTGTTTGTTCACGTTTTACATAGCAAATACGGTTTAGCTCAGTCGGTAGAGCACCCGACTAGAAATCGCAAGGTTCCGAGTTCCATACCGGTCACCACCAACTCAGCGTATGAGTAGCACAGATTGGGTAATCTGATCTGTGCAGTAAAATGGAGAGCTGACGGTCGGTGTGGCGCTCCACCTCAGCAAAAACAATCTCACTGGTCCAGGGCTAGGAAAAAAGGGGATGGACACCCTCACTATCCGGCTGATACTGACAATAGGCCACTCCGTCAACTTATTTACTTAATCTAATACCCATGGGAAAGGTATGCATCCAACTATTCTCCCTTTAGCAATGGATAAATAGTAGAGCTCGTTGGGCTCTTTAACCTTGGTATGGCAACCGGTCTAGGAGAAGAAAAACTCTGAATTCTTACCAGCTGTGGACCTGGAGAGGGATGGGATCTGCCAGGCTTTTGCTGCCAGTTATTTTTGTTTCTTATTTTGTTGTTGTTTTTGTTTGTTTTTTTGCTTCTTTTTTTTTTGTTTTTTTTTAAATAATTAGGATAGTTGGTTGGGTGTATTTTAAGGCATGTCGACCCTTGTTGGGTTATTTTATGCAAATAATTTTTTTTTTCAATTTTTTAGGACCAAATTATCTTTAGGCACCCCTTTTTGATCTCGATTAAGAAAGGACATGTTTTTCATTTACACCGTCAATATCCGATTGTTTGTTAGGGGTTAGGGTTATAATCTTTTTTTAAATCTAAAAATCGTCTGGTAAAACAACCGGATATTGACGATGTAAATAAAAAACATGTCCTTTCTTAATTGAGATAAAAAAAGGAGTGCCTAAAGGTCATATGGTCCATTTTTTATTAATTCTTGATGGGTACTCAATTCTTTTTAAACGCATTTTTCTCTATTTAACCCAAAAGTTAGTAAAGTCGTCAGAGTGGCCTAAAGTCGGTATCATCCAGACAGCAAGGGAGTCTATCCCCTTTTCCCTAGTGCTAGACCAAGGAGATTGTTTTGGCATCTGAGGTGGAGCGCCACACCTACCATCAGCTCCTCACTTTACCGATCCCTGTGCTTCTCATACGCTGAGTTGGCGAGGGCCGGTATCGAATCAGGAACCTTGTGATTCCTAGTCGGACGCTCTACCGACTGAGCTATGGGACTAATTAATTAGAGTATTTATAATTAAGCTGGTACTTCATAATATGACTAGAAGCATCGCCTGGGTAGTGGGGGGATCTTTGTTTTTAATTTAGTCTCATAGATCATAGATCCATTATTACTGAATTGTGATTTGGTTTCCCACAGGATGACCCATTAAAATCCCCACGTAAAAAGACCTTGTGTTAATCCAGCCACTCTGAAAAGAAAAATTAATGTCTTCTATTTACAACATTAAATACAAAAAAAAATTCCATGCTGTTATCATTTAAATGTTTGTTTTTTTTAATTATCAAATCTTCATTATTTTTGCTCAAAAACCAATATATGATGATAGTGAATGTTTATATATATTTACTTTGTCGTTAATTATTTTATTTTCATAGTTTCCTCCGGACATACATACATACATACATACCAACTTCCCTTTATATATATACTAAAAGTGGCTACCCGGCGTCGCCTGGGTAGAGGGGTGATTTTTAAAAAAATCCATTATTACTTATCTCGAGTGAGATCCTCGCTGGTTGCCCCATAAAAATCCCCACGGAAAGTTTTCTTAATAAAATAAGCTATTTTATTAAGAAAACTTGAAAGAAAGTTTTTATTGAGATTGTAGGTGGGTTTTCATCCTTTGGTCAATTGAATTTTTAAAAATTCAGTCCTTAATTTGGTACAAATGCAGAATAGCGCGCAAGAGATACTAATGATGATATCATTAGAATCGCATTTTACGCTAAATTTTAAGCTATGAAAAGTCTACATTTCGACAGGTGTGAAAAACTAAAAATAATAATAAAGAGATTTTTTTACTGGGAACCTTTTCACACACATTATTATCATTTCCCTCCATTCGAGTTTTTCACGCGCACCTTAGCCGGTGGTTCACCGGAGGCTGGGTGACAGCAAGTCTCCTCATGTCTCCAAGACTCTTCTGAATATTCTAGCCGATCTTCACAATACTGTAGTTTGGATGGTCTCAATTCTTCCTCTGGTTTCCAATTCACCCAAATTCTTTTCCAGAGCTTTAGGGACCGTTCCAAGAGCACCAATTATAATTGGTAAGACCTTTACCTTCATGTTCCAGAGTTTTCTCAGTTCTCTGGCAAGGTCCAAGTATTTATCTACCTTTTCGTTCTATTTCACTTTCACTCGGTGATCGGCCGGGACAGAAAATCCACCAGATGACAAGTTTTCTTCTTCTTGTTACTTAAAACTAGGTCTGGTCTCCTGGCCGGGATGAAGTGACCCATCTGTATCTCAAAGTTTCAGAGCATTTTATGCATCTCCTATAAATATTCATATTGCCTTTAGCAATACGAATATTTATATGGTTTCGGGAAGTTAATGCTTCAATGGCTTAAAGCCATCTGACGAAAGTTCGTTTGTGCGCACGAGGCTCGACGCACACTTTCCAGATGAGCTTGGTTGATTAATTGTATTATCTAGCCAACCAGAATGATTCTCGTTAAAACCAAAAGCCTTCGATATGGATCTACTTTTACCCACGTCACGCGTATAGATAAAGCCACAATCTATAATAATATACCCCTTGTAAGAGCAGTCTCTCTTGTCTGAGTTGTTTTGGGTAATCTCCTGTGTCAGGAGACCCTTTTTGGTCACGTGACGCAGGAACCCAAGAAGAGAACCCTCTTTGGCCGAAGCTACTGGACAAGTGCGGACGTGCTTGTCACCTCTCTCCAGCAGACACCCATGGTGCATGCCAGACGTTACAGACTCTACTTACAGTAAATGGTTTCCACCTATTTTGTCTATCAACACTACTATGTATGTTTTGACACTTGTGACATTATATAACCTGCGTAACTTCGTTCTCCTATATATGTTATAATAAAAGTTATATAAATGTAACTAACGCGTTTGTTGTTTCCCTAACTGAAGTATTCTGCATTGGGTACTTATCCTTTAAGTAAACCAATGCTTTATAAGAACCATAGTTAACACTCTGCGAACCTCTAATAAGAGGTTATCAGAGTGTTAACTATAACTTATAACACATCGTCTCTTGATAGGTTGATTCAGTCGGCTTTCTGCCGGGGGGATGGTTCTTCTTTTCCAGGCTGTCATTTCTTGTTTTAATTAACTTAACAAACAAGACTTGGTTGTTTTTTTTTATGAAGCTTTATTAAACAACCCCACCCCATATTCCGCGGCGGATCGAGTACGACTCAGAGCCGACAATAGCGTCTGCGCTGGTTATTGAGAATTCTGGGGTATGGGGTTATTGTCCTTGTCTGCGAGCCTCTGTTTAGAACCAACCAATCACGAACCTGCATACTTTGGCGGCAAAGCCGAATAGGCAAACTCGCTCTCTTCTGATCCAGCTTTCAAAGGGAACAGACCTAAATAAGGGTCGCTCCTCTTCCTCAACAACCAGTCTGACTCCGATGCTGCTGTTGATGAAGAGGTTGAGAGACCCTGTTTTAGGTCTGTTCCCTTTGGAAGCTGGATCAGAAGAGGCCGCGTTTTATTATTCGGCTTTGCCGCCAAAGTATGCTGGCTCGTGATTGGTTGGTTCGAAACAGAGGCTCGTAGACAAGGACGAAAACCCCCATACCCCAGAATTCTCAATACTAGAAGGTGGTGGTTGAAGGTCTTAGTGTCCTGGGCACGATGTTAAACTACATCTAGTGGTGAAATTCCAATTCTTGAACACTGAAAATGTAGAGTACACCTTTATTGCCATTACTCCCAGGTCCACCCTGACTAAGAGTGATAGTACCTGTTAGGGTCCCATATATGGGTTAAATAGAATATAAATTTAAAAAAATGAATATTAAAAATATGTTTAAAAAATTGAGTTTGAGAAAAAATACCCAACAAGAATTAATAAAACAAAATGTTTTCGGCATAAAATAACCCAACAGGGGTTGACATGCCGTAAAATCCAACCATCCAAGCAACCAAGCAACCAACACAAGAACTTGCTCATATATATATATATATATATATATATATATATATATATATATATATATATATATACAAGAACTTTACTATTCACAAGTAAAAAGGTTTTATATTCTCCCTGTATCTGACATAAATTATTGTTTTTGTTGGTTATATAATATATATATATATATATATATAATATATATATATATATATATTAGGTATACCCCTAAATGGCCGAACGGATCGAAATTAACAAAAAAATCGTTTTAAATGTATTAAAAATAAATTGCATTTGTAATGATATTTTTCTTTTTTTAATGATGGTCATTATGTTACTACTTATCGTTTTAGACAAAAGTTTGACCTTAAATAATAGGTTTAATTTATTTGAATTCGTTTTTAAAAACTGTAGCAGACGATTTTTGGATATAATTAATAATATTAATAAATATATATATATATATATATATATATATATATTATATATATATATATATACTTCTTGTCATTTCTCTTTTACTTCATGATTATTTAATATTCACTTATAAGTCGAAATCTTCTTCTGTGACTAGTAGTAAACACACCAGTAAAAGCAGCACTAACTAAAAGTGTGAAGATCGTAACTCGTACATCCTTCCATATATATTATTGTCGATCGTTTCTGTTTTGTTTATCGCTATCCGGTGTTTTCCTCTCTTCATTAACATGTGATGATGATGATTTTGTATCCACCAATGAAAATCGAGTTTTCATTTCGTTCAACCAATCACTGCTCAGTTTACATCGGCCTGTACGGTTCGCAGCCCCTCTACTTCTTCAGAAATTCACAGTTACATATTCCAGGATGAGTTTAGCTTCTAATTTCTCGAAAATATTTGAATTCATGTCGCTGGTCGGCCAGTTAAAGGTAAATCGACGGACTGTTTGTTAATTGTTATGTTTGATTTAATTAGAAAATATATTTTTAAATAAAGATGTTCTTTTTTCCTTCGATTTTTAAAAGATTCTCCGTGATTAGTCACGTGTACTATGTTTTAAATTCATTCATATTTTTTTCGCCGGATTTGAATATTGATAAAAAAAAAGAAACTATATCGCTGTATATTCATATGCATATATTATATTCATATATACATATACATATATATGATTTGTGTTGTTTAATTAATCATTGTTAAAAAGAATTTATTTAAAAATGTATTTATTATTTAGTTACGTAGGATGAATGAAAATTGTAGTGTCGGCGGGTACCGGTTGGAATTGTCAGATTTCTTATTAAAAATTTTAAGATGAAAGAAATTAAATATCTTTTTGATAATTTAGAAGTGATATGAAATAATCTGAAATATAAATAAATATCTCAATCCCTAGTTATAGTATTCTATGTTTTCATTTTAACGAGAAATAAAGCTTAATTTTGTAACCGTATTTGGGTAGAGAATAAATAGAAATTGATATTTTTGCCTACATTTTAACGATTTTGGGTGATATATATGATTTAGATTAAGATTTACATCTTTGATGTAAGATTTTTGCATATAAATTTTAGAAAATTATTAACACTAAAATTAACCCTTATCCATGGAAATAAGATATTTAAAAATATGAATAAGGTTTTTAAAATATAAAAACGAGTACAACACCTATAAATAAAATGGGATTATTTTTCTTTATAATAAAATGAAATTACAAATTTTGTTAAATTATTTGTGATTTTTATTTTTATTTAAATTCAAGAAAATAATTGTTTCAGGATTGTCTGTTTTCTTAATCAACTATAATATATAAATTAAATTTATCAATATATTATAAACATATCCTTTTTTTGCATAGATAGATGTTATTGCAGAAAAAAAAATTAACAATTTTCTTAAAAACTGCTTAATTTAAATCTAGGACCAGAAAAAAAGGATTTATATCTCTAGAAATATTTTGAATTTTCTACATAACTTATTTTTTCTCCTTTTAAAAAAGATTAAATAATATTTTTTTAATATCATGGTAAAGTTCAAGTTTAGTGACGGATTAATATCTTTAAATAAAGATGTTAGTTTTAATTTTGGATAGATATTTTAAAATAAAGTTTTTAGTTTAAATTTTAAATAAGTATTATTTTTTTTAAATTAAAGCCTTAAGTTTTAATTTTAAATGAATATTTTCTAATTAAAGTTTTTAGTTTTAAATATAGATATTTTTAGTGAACTTATTAACACATAATACACGAATTAAATGTACTGTAATTAAATATGTTTTAATGTTAATTAAAAAAAATATTCTTTGCTTATCTAATTTTAATTATGAATTTAAATTCATTTAAATTTAACTTTCTTTTTGTATTAAACTTTTTAAAAGCTAAAACGTCAGCATTGTACTGTTAAAATCCCAGTTTAATAAATAGTTTAAGCCATTTATTAAAAAAAAAATAAATAAAAAGTATCTCCTATTTTACTCACGTGGCTAAAATATTCATAGTTTTTCTCATAGGTTGTAAATTGCCAGACGAGTAATTCCCCTTGATGTCATCTCAGACAAATTGGGTTTGCCCTTCTCATTGTACTGCTGAACTTTTATTTATTCTATAGAAAAAATAAGATAGTTAACTCTGGTGACTCAGGTGGAGCAGGCTGACGAGTCGGGGTTGCAAAAATAATACTCTTCTGCGACCCACTCCGACCTGTGGTCTGGTAACACTGGTAGTATGCTCGACATGAAACTTCTGTAACAATTTGCTTGATCAGCTTTAAGGACCACTCTTACCTCAGCCATTAACTATTCTCTTTTGAAAGGGTCCAAAAATTCAAGGTAATATCAATCCTTTGTAAGTCTCTCCAGCAAACGAAATGCAATTCCTTTCCCAACCAAACACGCCACTCTCACTTCAAATAGCAGTCGTCAGATTTCACTTGCCGTCCAAACACTTTCTTCCTCACTTGCCCTGTCAGCGACAGTCCGTCTTTATTTCTGCTCGTTCGGATGCGCTTATGCAAATTCGGATATACTTTATTTGGGTCTACTAACAACACCTCAGCTATGAGGAGGTAGTGAGTTCAAGTATCCGTAGCCACTCGCCACAGGCCAAACATATCCTGACGCGCTTTGTTTGTGGGGGCTGGGAATCCGCTTGTTCATAGGGCTGCCTTTCAGTCTCGCATATTCCGAAGCGAAGCAGTCAGCACTTTGCTTGATCAGCAGGAGCACAAGGTTAAAGACCCCAGTCTGCCCTACTATTTACCAATGGCTGGAGGTAGAGTAGTTGGTTTCATACTTTTCCCATGGTATTCACGCTATGTGAAATGCTAACAGCCACGTTCAGGATTTGAACTCTGGTTGCCCAGGCCATTTTCTACGACTGTAAACATTATATATATATATATATATATATAACTAGAAGCGGCCACCCGGCATCGCCAGGGTAGAGGGGTGATTTTTTTAAAAGTTAGTCCTGCAGATCCATTATTACTCAATCATGAGTTGGATCCTCGTCGGATGCCCCATTAAAATCCCCATGTAAAAAAAGACCTTTATTCACAGGTCGCATGCAAGTCACGCGCAAATCGCACACAAGGATTGAAAAAAATAACGTAGCGTTCAACTGTTATTAAACAGCCATTATGATAGAAAAATTGCAGAAACACACACAACCTATCAAATATCGGACATATTCTGCCAAAATAATAACAATGCCTGAAGAAGACAACAGATCAGAAACACGTGTCGCATATGTAAGATAAAAAGAACAAAACATTTTTTCTGAGAACATAATACATTTTGCGGACCTTCTTCTTTTTTATAAAATATCAAATTTTCTCCCGTTGGAACCAGAACAACATTTTATATATATAGAATAGAATAGATAGATGGTTTTCTTTGAAGCATCTTAGTTACTATAAAAAATTATGTTTTTTTTTTTTTTTTTTTTACTAATGATGTGTAGACATTGCTTTTCTCTTCTCAACTTTTTGTAATTTTTTTTTTTTCTTTTTCAGCGTGTCCGTCGTACTGGCTGGGTTAAGCGAAATGTCAGTGATCCTGAGAGCGTATCGGACCACATGTACAGAATGTCACTACTTGCATTCCTTGCTGAGCCATCAGCTGGCTTAGACAGAGAAAGGTATGGTGTGTTCATTCCCCCCCCCCCGCCGCTTTATCGTTGAAAAGGGGGAACTTACTGCTACTAAGCTGGATCGGTCGTCTTTTCTCTGTATGGATCTGGACTGGACTGGCTTCTCTGTTTTTCCTTTTCTTCTTGAGATTTCTTTTGTCTGTGCTTGTGCTTGCTTTTATCAACAGACACAAGACATTGATGTTGTTTCTCTTAAACGTCTTTATTTTATTCAACCCAAGTTAAAACAAACATACGTGGAGAAATGTCCATCAAACAGGACAGACTGCCATTTGTATCTGCGCCATTCCATCAACCTGCCAAAACTGACTTTCTAAACTAACTTCTGTTCCCAAATTTGGACCTCTTATAAAAGATGTGTATATATTTACCAATCACTCCCCCATGAGCAGAAGGCGACACAAGGTCAATTTTAAGAGGAACTTAACAAATTTAAATTCAGAGGGTTCCTTCTCCTAGACTGGTTGCCTAACAAACGTTAAAGAGTCCAATCTGCCCTACTATTTACCCATAGCTGTCGGGAGAATAGTTGGATTCATACCTTTCCCAAGAGTATTAGCACTGTGTGAAATGCAAACAGCTTTGTTCCGGATTTGAACTTGTTTCACCGTGCCTTACATAAATATTATATATGATTACCAAACTCTCTGCACAATCAGGATGTGACACAAGATCAATTTCCTAAGTGGAGTTTAACAGGTTTGAATTCAGAGTTTTTCTTCACCTAGACTGGTTGCCATACCAAGGTTAAAGAGCACAATCAGTAATTTATACAGAAGTGTGTCCCGGTCTCCTGCCTCATAAATTGCTACTCGGTGACTATCAAAACAACAACCCCAGCTCGTTGTAATTCTTGTTTATTTATCGTAATTTGTCGTAATTCTTGTTTAGATATGAAGATGGATATAGTTTTGAATAGACTGTACAGGCAAGAAACTGCAGTTGGAAAATTTTATCCATTCGTTTTTAAACGTATATTTAGCTCTGTATATTGAGCACCTTTTAAATGTTTTCTTTTAGAAAATCCAGATGTAAATATCTTCGTTTGCTTGGTGGATTTAAAAGTAACTGTGATATATATATATATATATATATATCATCTCAGTAAACCCCTCATGTGGGGCATAGCTCTAAGCTGAGAAAAGAGGGCACTCAAACTGATGAATGCAATGGTGGGGTGCACTCGATCCTCCTTCTGATTCTTACACATACAGGCTTTGATTAACCACATTCTGTGTCCGAATATAAATATGTCCATATATAGGTATGTATAAGTATATAATAAATGGAAATAAATCTGACAGTATGATTGAAAAGAGATAGAAAAACAGATCTCTGTCAACGTACTACTATTATTAATAGTAGTACGTTGACAGACGTCTGTTTTGACATTTTATAAAAACGGTCTTATATCTTTTACAATATTTTATATAAACTAGCAAATATATGCACCCTCCGGTGCAAGTATTTAAGTTTTAATATAATAAAATATCATATTAAATTAGAAAGGCTAATGAAACTGAATAAGAATGCAGATAAAAAGATTTGGAACAGAGGGGTGTATAATCGAAATAGAACAACTGAAACTTACGCTTCTATCACTCTCGTCTTTCATTACTAAATTTTCCTAATTTAATAACTTAGTTAAAATAGGAAGTAAAGAATAAAATCAGAATTATTTCTTCTCGTTAATCGATTTCTTTTAAGATTTATTGAAGAGATTTTTGATCATATTCATTAAGATAAAACCATACGATTAAAAATCAATAATACTAAGCACATATTTATTAAAATCAAATTATTAATTTCAATATGCAAATTAGCCTTCCTGTTCACACTGTAAACTGCTATTTTAGTGTATATATAAACACAATTGCATATTATTTATTTGTAGATATGATTAACAGTATTAATAATGTAAAACAATTTTATTAGAAAATTGAGGTTTAAATAAAAATAAATCATGGAGAATGTGACGTAAATAACAAAGGGAATTGTGACTTGAGTAGTGATATAGTTTCGGTTACAGACAGAAAAGCAAACAATCTCCATTATAATAAGATATGAATATTGTATAATAATTTTATATATCTTATATTTTTATAAAAACGGTCTCAGATATCTGTCAGCATACTACTATTATCATTTGTTTTTCTATCTATTTTCAATCGTGTGTATGTATGTATATAATAAACATTCATATCAAAGATGTATCTAGATTTCTGAAAAAGCACTTATTTCAGCCTGGCTGTTCTAAGAAGGAAGATATTTGAGATGAAACAAAATTTTAATTCAAAATATGACTTGCGTCTTTACAATCATTTGAAATCTCTATGACAATCAAACAATGACGCAGATTTTATATCACATTTTTTGGCAAGATTGATATTAAAAACAAAACAATACTTCACTTAATCTGATATAGGTTCAAATAACAAAATGTAATGAAATATATCAAATTAAAAAACTAACAAAATTAATAAAAATGCATATATATATATTTACCAACCCCTCCGCACGAGCAGGATGCGACACAAGGTCAATTTAACGGAGTTCAACAGGTTTGAATACAGAGTTTTCCTTCTCCTAGACTGGTTACTAACCATGGTTAAAGAGCCCAGTTGCCCTGCTATTTACCCATAGCTGGAGGGAGAGTAGGATTCATACCTTTCCCAAAGGTATTAGCGCTAAGTGAAATACAATTACCACGTCCAGGATTTGAACTCGGGCGACGAGTCCATTTCCCAAGACTTTAACCATTACACCACGCGCTTCCTAATCTGATATAGGTTCTAAATCTAATGAAATATATAAATAGAAAAATAATAAAAATGCATATAAAAAAGATTACACTTATTTTAATTGGTTTCTATATAAAAATTATTCATGAGATTATTTTAAGAATACATTGGAGAATAAAACAATATTCTGGATGCTGTGCAGAGGACCTCCTGGTGGGCAATGAGAGATAGTGATGGTTGGTGAGAACGGACTGTTCATGTCTGAAGCTACCCTGGCACATGAAGCCAAGAGATCCAGATGCAAGTATTTAAGTTTTAATGTAATAAAATATCACATTGAATTAGAAAGGCTAATGAAACTAAATAAGAATGCAGATAAAAAGATTTGAAACAGAGTTGGGCATAATCGAAAAATAGAAAACTTAAATTTACTCTTCCATCACTCCCGTCTTTCATTGCTAAATTTTCTTAATTTAACTATTCAGTTAAAATAGGAAGTAAAGAATAAAATTACACTTATTCTTCTTGTTAATGGATTTCTTTTAAGATTTATCCCCGAGATTTTTTGCTCATATTCATTAAGATAAAAAACAAACAATTAGAAATCAATAATACCAAGCACATATTTATTAAAATCCCATTTTTAATATCAATATGCAAATTAGCCTTCCCGTTCACACTGTAAACTGTGTTGTTTTTGTACATATAAATACAATTGTATTAAGAAAGCAGGCAAGAAAGCACCGGCACATCAACATCTTCAGGGACAGCCTTCACATGCGACATCTGGTCGAGAATGTTTTTCGAACATTCGGACTTCACAGTCCCAGGAGGCACTGTAACTTCAGGGGCACAAAAACTATATTACAGTCTTCCGAGACTGAAATGCCAATGAGCAATGATATAAAAATCATTTATAGGATTCATTTTAATATATTGGAAAATAAAACAATAATATTAGAGATCAATAACATGAAGTCAGTGATGCGAATCGCTTTTTAATTTAGTGCGTTCTGGAACGCACGGATTTGATTTGAATGAGTGTCCAGAAAATTTGATGTTTCCCAACATAAGTTTCTTAATAAATTGTAGAGTTTTTATTTATAAACAACCAAAGCTGTCTAACCCCTTCCTTGTACCCCATATAGTGTGATTCATTTCCAAGAAAATATTGAAATGTACTTACAGTTAGGTGGAAATGGTGGGGGAAGAAAAAAAAACACTGGGTCATGATTTTTATGCGTCCTTTCAGATTTTTATGCATCAGTGACTCAGGACACATACATATCAGTATCTCTGTGAAGTAATTATTTATTAAACCCAGTTTTGCTACAACCAGTATGCAAATTAACCATACTATATATTATATATACCTTTATTTTTTAGTGATTTATAAGCTACATTGCATGTTTTTAAACAAACTAATAACATAGGCTGTGTTAAAGCAAATCTAATTGAGATTTTCATAAAGACATTGCTAATGAATAAGATTTATTCTATGTATAAATGATTTTGACTGTAAATTAAATTCTCATTAATAAGCTTATTTAAGTGTGACATAAGCAGTGAATAAAAATCAAATACCGCCCTGTCGGTGGGGTGTAAGAATGCACAGACTGCACCTCTGCAGAGAGGTAAGACTCCCCCAATGGGGACACCTGTTGGCCATGGGTGGCGACCCATGATGTTTAAGGATAGAACCCTGGTGGATGAGCAGTTCATGACTTGCAATACTCCACTTTGGCCCTATCTTTGGCTAGATGGGCGGTCGGAGAGGCCCCCTCCGATCAATCGGCTGGTCATGTCAAGCCCTAGCACCTATATGATTTTCTCAACCCTATTGCTGTTATGGCAAGCCCCAACCCCTTTTTATCATATGGGTGCTAGAAGGCAGTGACTGAGGGTCTTCATGTCCTGGGAATGATGTTAAACTCTATCTGATGGTGAGGTTCCAGTTCTGGAGGTTTGGGGAATGTGGAGCACCCCTTCATCACCATTGCTCCCTAGTCCACTCTGACCTGGAGTGGTAGTACCTGTTAGGGTCCCATCTATGGGTTAAATAGAAAAACATGAGTTGATAAACAAAATTGTATTATCCATTAAGAATTGATTGATTTCAAAACTTTATCGGCATTAAATGACCCACTGAGGTTGATATGCCGTAAACCAAAGAGTGTCTGTGTACTTTTCTTTCTGATGCCCCATGAGGTCAGATTAACGCAAGATCTTATTTACATAGGGATTTCTAGTTGTAAATAAGTCAATTCTCACAGGGTGCCAAATATGCCCGTAGTTTCATGATTCTTGTCATAGGAAATGGACACAGCGACATGAGTTCAAATCCTGGATGAGGCTGTTTGTTTTCTTTTCATATGGCACTTGGAAAAGATATGCATCAAACTATTCTCTCTCCAGCTATGAGTGTTTGAGATGAGCCTGTATTATTAAACAAGCTGGTGGCGTTGTCAGTTATGTTATAACTGGTTCATTGGGGGGGGGTTGCAGGTCTTTCAACATTATACCCTCC
The DNA here is from genome assembly GCA_023376005.1 of Doryteuthis pealeii. Lineage (NCBI taxonomy): Eukaryota > Metazoa > Mollusca > Cephalopoda > Myopsida > Loliginidae > Doryteuthis > Doryteuthis pealeii. The sequence goes on along the minus strand of CM042164.1, from coordinate 6,116,208 downwards.
TCACCAGTTAGACCCTACTAGAAACAATCAAACCCTAGTGTGTCACCCATCAAACACTAGCAGATAAACTGGCTTTAAATAGAGTTCTGCAAATGCAGACCTTGGCTTCTGTACATCTGGTTGGTTAATGTGGGAGGCGATCAGCATTCAGACACTTTTTTTTTTTAATAATTCATTGGCATGGCTGGAACGAATGGAATTAGACAATTCCTTTTTAACATACTAAAAAAAAAAATAATAGGGCAGACTGGGGTCTTTTAATCTCTGTATATCATGCGGTCTTGGAGACGGAAATCTCTGAATTTAAACCTGTTAAACAAGTAAGTAAAGTAAAGTAAAGTCGTCGGGGTGGCCTAATGTCGGTATCAGCCAATCAGTGAGGGAGTCTGTCCCCTTTTCACTAGCGCTAGACCAAGGAGATTGTCTTTGCATCTGAGGTGGAGCGCCACACCTACTATCAGCTCCTTACTTTACCGCACAGATCCCTGTGCTACTCATAACGCTTAGTTGGCGGCGAGGGCCGGAATCGAACTAGGAACCTTTCGGTTTCTAGCCAAAAACAAGTAAACAATACTAAATAAAACCAAAATATAATCTACTACCAATCTCTGCACATGAGGAGACAATAAGGAATCCTTTCCTCCTACCTTCTCCTTAGTTGGTTTTTCTTTATCACTTTTGAAATTTAATTTTAGAACTTGCGTATTTAGAATTCAATTCTGGAGTTTAAAGTCATTAATTATCCCCTGTTTGTTTATCAACTCCACTTGTACTTGGAATATCGTCTTGCTTTCTTTAGCGAGACAGAAACTAACCATATGGCTTCCCCAGGGTATTCTCATCACCTGATCCGTTGAGATTTTACTCACAGAGCCCCAGAAGGTTTTCTTGATAACCAACATTCAAATTTCCTATTTAATTTGTCAATGTCATCTTCCTGAGTCCCACACCCAAAATTCAATATTTTAATAAACTTATCTTGGTAATTTTCACCTTCAGTTGTCAAAATTCCTAGCAAATAAGGCAATTAGAGTAACCTCCCTTGACTTTCACTTTGAACTAAGCCGGTAGCTATTTTGAAAGTCGCCGTGCGAAATAAACAAATCTTAGAAACCTTTTCGAAAACAATACAACTGCATGCTTTGACACAAAAATATCATAAAATGTGTTCTTAATAACAATTAAGTTCATTTCAGATAATTTTATGCTAGGAATTTAGCCAACTGACTTTCACTTTGAAACAAGACGGTAGCCATTTTGAATGTGTACGTACAAAATATACAAATCTTAGAATCGTTTCGAAAACAATACAACTGCATGCTTTAACACAAAAATATCATAAAATGTGTTCATTTCAGATAATGCGCGCACACAATTTTATGCTAGGAATTTTAACAACTGAAGGTGAAAATTACCCTTATCTTGTTTTTCCGCGAAAGCTCCTTTTTTTCCTAGTTGATTTCTTGAATGTTTTTAATTGTTTTTTTGTTTTTTTTGTCTAGGTGTATCAAACTTGCCCTTGTTCATGATATGGCTGAGAGTATTGTTGGGGACTTGACCCCTTCGGATAATGTCTGCAAACAGGAGAAACACAGAAGAGAAGAGGTATGTTTTTTGTTTGAAAAAAAAAAATCATTCTATTTGGTTCTAATTATTCGTAATTTGCAATTAAGTCAATTATCATCTCTTACTTTACATTCTGCCTGTCACTTTCCCCCTCTCTGTATATATCTTGATTAACTACTCAAATGTTAGATTTCACATTGTGTGTAAAGAGAGAGATTGGAGAGCGTGAGCGGTAGATTGTATTTCCTACTTCATTTTTATGTTAATTTTCAACAGCTAACAGCTGGCTTTTATATAAGACTGGTCAGTTTTTGACTTAATTGCAGATTTTAGCAAAATTATTTTAATGTTTGTTTTTTTATTATTCTATGTTCGTATTAATCTTTTTTAATTTAATTCATTTTGCAAACTTTCTTCCTAATCACAATTATCTAACCAGAGCTCAATAGGTGACCCAACATGTCACATTTTTTCTAGTATATATATATATATATATATATATATATATATATGTACATGTACATAGGATTCTTATGTACATAGGATTCTTCACTAAGGATCAGCCCCTGCTTAACACAAGGGATCACCACTGTAAAGTGCTCTCACTTGAAGCTTAAAAATGGCCAAAAAAATCATAACAGGTTATGGGCCCAGTACGCTTCCACTGCGTATATTCATTGATATACATATTTACCAACACCTCCGCTCGAGTAGGATGTGACACAGGATCAATTTTTCAAGCGGATTTTAATAGGTTTGAATTTAGAACTTTCCTTATTGAAACAAATTAGTGTTATCGCTTCTGCGTGCTCATCCCCCCTCTCTATCTTTCCCAATCTCTTTCTTTCTTTCTTATTATATTCTTTCTGTGTAGCATGTCATTTTTTTAGTATATATATATATATATATATATATATAAGATTTTTGGATGTTTTTTTTGTTTTTTTTAGAAGCATTGTTAAATAAAGTATATATATATATATATCCTTTGCCGGGATTCACTTGTCAAGATTATTTTCTATAAGTATCGAATTTTATGCGATACATGCATTGTAATTGCCTTCAAGCAAAAATATAGATAATAATAATAATATATATATACATGATGAACAAACTAGTTTCAACCATTGGTCATTGTCAAGAGAAAACTTGTTAAAGACTTTTTTAAAAGAGATGGTATAGCACAATAGTACAGCAAAGGGAGTCTATCTTCTTTTCACTAGCGCTAAACCAGAGATTTTTATTTTGGCGTTTTAGGTTGAGTACTATACCTACCATCAATTTTCCAGTAGTAATATATATATATATATATATATATATACAGACACATATATGATGAACAAACTAGTTTCAACCATTGGTTATCTTCAAGAGAAAACTTGTTAAAGACTTTTTAAAAGAGATGGTATAGTACAATAGTACAGCAAAGGGAGTCTATCTTCTTTTCACTAGCACAATAGTACAGCAAAGTAGTCTATCCTCTTTTCACTAGCGCTAAACTAGGGAGATTTTTTTTTTTTGCATTTGAGGTCTATCCTCTTTTCACTAGCACAATAGTACAGCAAAGGAGTCTATCCTCTTTTCACTAGTGCTAAACCAGGGAGATTTTTTTTTTGCATTTGAGGTTGAGTACTATACCTACCATCATTTTTTCAGTAGGCAAAGTGAGCATTTAGCCAGTACCACCCGGATGGCAAGCGTGTCTATCCCCTTTTCACTAGTGTTAGACCAGGGAGATTGTTTTGAGATCTGAGGTGGAGTATCACACCTATCGTCAATAGTAAAGTAGGTGGAGTGGCCTATTGTCGGTATCAGCTGGAGAGCAAGGAAGTCTATCCCTTTTTCACTAGTGCTAGACAAGGGAGTTTTTGTTTTTTGCATGTGAGGTGGAATGCCACTCCTACCATCAGTTCCTCCTTAGGTAGAGAGGAATTATTGTTGATATCAGCCAGACAGCGAGGGTGTCAATCCCCTTTTCCCTAACACTAGACCAAGGGGATTGTTTTTGTGTCTGAGGTGGAGTGCCAGACCTACCATCAGCTCCTTACTTTACTGCACAGATCCCTGTGCTACTCATACGTTGAGTTGGCAAGATACGGTATTGAACTAGGAACCTTGTAGTTTCTAGCCGAACGCTGAACGCTCTACCGACTGAGCTAAACCTGAAGAAGATATCAGAAGATCTGAAATACATGTCGCTAATGTAAAATAATAATAAAAAAAATTTTTTTGTTTTTGTGTCTGAGGTAGTTGTATTGTATCTTGCATGTTTTTCTTTATAATAAAATTGATTTATTTTTATTTTTAACAAATAAAATTCTTTTTTTTTTCAGACGGCTATGAATTTTGTATTGTATGTATTTTGTATGTTGTATTGTATCTTGCATGTTTTTTTTTTATAATAAAATTGATTTATTTTTATTTTTAACAAATAAAATTTTTTTTTTTTCAGACGGCTATGAAGCACATTAGTGGTTTGGTCGGCGATAGTATTGGAAATGAACTCTTCCAGTTATGGGAGGTAAAAAAAATTATTTTGTGTATTTCAAAAAAAAAATCAGTATTTCTTTGAGTTTGAAGTTTATATGTTGTAGTACTGTTTAGTAGATTCCCTATAATTAATGACATCATGATTAGACACACACACAGACACACACACACATATCTATCTCTCTCTCTATATATGTATATATATATATATATGTGTGTGTTAGAAATGTGAGGAGGTCAATCCGACAGTATGTGGAGAAAAGTAGACAAACACGGGATGTTATGGAAACTTGATGTTTATTGTCGACAATGCAACGTTTCAGTCTCTTATTAGACCATCTTCAGGACTTGGATATAGTTCTTACTCCAATGATGGAAATTCTCAAAATTGAGAATTACAATGTACTTTTCAATCGTGAATCATACATTTCAAAACAAACTATGACCCAGGAAAAACAGAACCCACAAATTTTGTAAAAACTATTCATTTAACTAGGGGAGTTTAGGTTAGTTTAATGGGAAAATAAATAATTTGGGTTTCTGTTTTTTTTGTTTTTTTTTTTTGTTTCATTTTTTCCTGTGTCCCTGTAATATAAAAATGGGGGGGGGGGCTGCGTTACTAGATGATCACAA